>JBBMKA010000005.1:3469907-3487154 GCA_037833695.1 Sechiopsis laciniata
AGTTATAAAGAGTATTAGTTCTTGGAACTACTGAAATAAAAGTGAAAATGGCTTTGACTTGAAATATTTACGGAAGATATTTAATAACCGATCCAAAGTCTTTTTTTTTTTTAAATTAATTAATCACATAGCTAATAATGAAGTCTTAGTTTCTTCAGGCAATGATTATACCAATAGGAGTAGCATTTGCAGTGGGTTTTCTTGGATGGGTTTATCAAGCTCTGAAACCTTCACCTCCAAAGATATGTGGATCAGCAAATGGCCCTCCAGTGACTTCACCAAGAGTAAAGCTCGATGACGGTAGGCATTTGGCATACAGAGAATATGGAGTTCCTAAGGAAGAGGCTGAATCCAAAATCATTATTTGTCATGGCTACAATAGCTCCAAAGATATGTACATACCTGCCTCTCAAGTATGAGATCGTTATTCTTTGCTCGGTTATAAATTTCTTCATCTTAGTGTTTGGATTCGTTGCATTTATAAATGCATCAAGTTCTAGTATTGCTTATTCTTGTTCTTGGGATGGTTAAGGTTTAGAGATTCGTTTCCAAGTTTGTTACTGTGGTGAGCATGAATAAACTATAAATTTTGGTAGCTGTAGTTTATTTGAGAATGCCTTTTACCCTTAACCATAATGTAATTTTGATTCTTTCCTCGTATCTTAAATGTATCTCACAGAGTGTGCTTAATAGGCTAATACTATTTTTGACTGATAATTATTAGGGGTTGGCTTAGTGGTCAAAATGGATTTTGAAAGCAAGAGAGAATGAATTCTGATGACCACTTACCTAAGGTTTAATATCCTACATGTTTTCTATCAACCAAATGTTAAATGTAGTAGGATTAGACGGTTGTCCGGTGAGATTAGTCGAGGTGTACTCAAGCTGGCCCGAACACTCATCAATTTAAAAAACATTATTTGTCACTTATTATTTTTTTGTTATTTTTTATGATTATTTGTAGCCAACTTATTAACAAAGCGAAATATAATGGATAAATTTTATTTAAGGTGATAAATATCTACATGTGATCAGTTATTTATCTTATCAAACCTAACCTCGTCTTCTTAATATTACAATTCAAATATATTTTCCTAACGTTTGTAATTTGAACTTAGCCTGAACATATTTTCTTTTCATGTTTATTCTACAAGCCCTTCTACTTTGCCAATCAATTGAAGGGAAAATCCCTATGCTTCTGGCTTATTTCTAGCTTAATTACTGAATGTATTCAATTATATTTTATTTTCAGGAATTGATAGAGGAGCTTAAGCTATACATAGTATTATATGACAGAGCTGGTTATGGAGAGAGTGACCCATATCCAGCACGTTCGGTGAAGACTGAAGCATTTGACATTCAAGGATTAGCTGACAAATTGCATCTTGGAACAAAATTTTATGTAATTGGATGTTCGATGGGAGCAAACTCTATTTATAGCTGTCTAAAATACATTCCACACAGGCACTTTATCTTCATTTCACTATAATCTATTGTTTTTCCTTTTTTATTTTATTATAGATTTTCATTAACTCTTAATGGAGCTTTATTTACAGACTTCTCGGAGCTTCCCTTGTGGTTCCTTTTGTGAATTTCTGGTGGCCTTCCGTTCCTTCAACTTTATCACTACAATCAATTAGAAAGTTTCCTCAATCTTACCAGCGGACATTTCGGATTGCTCATTACGCACCTTGGTTATACCACTGGTGGATTACACAAAAATGGTTCCCAACGTTGGGGGCTGATGGCATGTTCTGTGATTCAGATTTAGAGGTAATAAAGAGACTATCAGGACGCCTAAACCATGGCCAGGTACTTTTCCTCTCTCCAATAAACCAATGATTGCATTGCATATCATTATAGATACACCATGGATGCACACTTGATCCAACTTTCCTAGTTTCATTTAACTTTCAGAGGAAATTTGTAAATATCTAGCAGTTTTTATCCTAACACTTTTTATTTTTATATCCGTAAGTGTTTGGACCAACTTACGCATCTCGACTATTCTCACGGATATTCTGTCTCTACATCTTACGTGCATCTTTCAAAGATTGTTTTATTTGAAAGCACAATACTCTATAGTTATTATCTCAAACTCATTTCTAAAGTTGTTTTAAAGTGATTTTAGATTTTTGGCCATAGTTGACAAAAAACCAGAAGTATATAAAACCTCCAATTAATAATATTTCTTTTGCAATCAAATTTAGGAAAAAGTAACACAACAAGGTGAACACGAATCACTGAATCGAGACATGCTGGTTGCTTTTGGAGAAAAATGGGAGTTTGATCCCATCGTCGACTTGAGTAATCCATTCCCCGACAACAATGGCTCTGTCCATATTTGGCAAGGTACTGATGACCGCATCGTTCCTGTTGAGTTTAATCGTTTTATGGCAGAGAAACTTCCATGGATTCAGTATCATGAGGTTCCTAAAGCTGGACATCTAATAATTCATGATGCTGAAAACTTTGAAGCCATACTAAGGTCACTTTTGGCCAGATAAGTTAATCCTTGTCTGGTAACACTCTTTCATCATGTAATGTACTGTTGTATTGTATAAATTATATCCTTTTTTAGTTTAAACATCTATGTGAAATGAGAAGATTCAAACTTCTAACCTTTTGGTATAAGTTCGTTATGCCACTATAAATTTGAACTCAATTGCCAACAAACTAATCCTGCTGGATATGGTTGCATGCTGAAGAACAATTCATTTTGTTGCGTCTAGTTGTTTATGCCTTAACCAGTTGAGCTATGCTTACACATGCATGTTGTCCAAGCCAGAATTGGCTTTAATTTCTCTCCCTATAATTGGTCTTCTAAATCTCGGTTCTTTTTAAAAGCATAGAGTAATTATTGTAGTTGTGGTTTATCAATGTTTGGACTAAAGTTAGCAAAGTCACACCGGGCAGAGATAGGAAGAACAAGAAAACTGAGAATATCTTAAGATTCCCTTTTGACTACTCTCATGGATTTGTCATTTGGTCCCACAATAATGGCATCAAAGCATCTAGCTCTGCATCATTCCATTCCTTTTTTTTTTCCTCAATTTCTAATCAAATTTTATCACTCTGTTTTTTGTCCATGGTTCTAGAGTTGTGCACTAAGCAACAATACTAGAAAGTGAAGCTTGATTTGACACTAATGATTTGAAGTAACGAAGTTTTTTTTTTTTTGATTAAAAATTATAATTAGCGCATATATTGCTATTAAGAAAAGGGTTGTACTTGCTTATGGGTTGGCTGGCGAGAGAAATGAATCCATGTTTGAAGTAGTAAAATTATTTCTATAATTTGAGTATTCTTTAACATTACAAATTTACGACTATGCTCTTGAGCTTTTGAGTTATGCTTATTCTTATCTTTGTCATTAACATGATTGATAAGATGTAGATATGAACTTATTTTTATGTATAATTTGAATAAGATGACTGGATCGTCTCGAATAAATTAGAAATGATATGAGCAATTAATTGAGTTACATTAGGTGATAGTCATTTTAAGGAAATTATATATTTAGTTGTGTTGATTTAAACTCTTAACTCTGTTATGACTAGTTTGATACCCATTTGATTTTTTGTTTTTAAAATTCAAGTCTATTCTTACTCAAATTTCTTACAATGTGTTACATCTTTCCTACAATGTATCAATATTTTCTTAAGAAAGTATGTGAATACTAACAAAAATAAACTTTTGAAAGTTACTTTTTTTGTTTCCAAATTTTGGTTTAATTTCTGCAAATATAGGTGAGAGGTAGATATTCAAGTTAGACAAACATATGGTAAAGTGGTTGTTGTACGTTTAAATTTCAAAAACCAAAAATAAAAACTAAATAATCATCAAACGAGGCTTTTATATTTCAATAATCATGGTTGAATGTTGTTTTCTTCTGCGTAGCCGTGAAATAATACTAATAATGGCAACCATGTCAGCTTAAGTTTCTAAAAATCTTTTTTTTAATTATTATTTTACAATTGGCCAATTGTTTGGTTGAAGATTGCAAAAAACTAACCATCTTCAATTCTAGGAAAGTTTGGCCGAAGAGTGAATGGAGTTGCTAATTTAAGAGTAGAGAGTAAAAATAAGCATAATTTGAACGTAATTCTTTTCCTAGAATTATGTAAATGAAACTTAATAAAATGAAGAATTTTGAGTATACATTAACACAACTATCATAGTTTGGCCAATCGTCAAAGATGGTCTTGGGGATTCAAAAGGTTGTGGATTTAATTTATGATTGTCACCTACTTAGAAAATAATTTTTTTGACATCTAAATGTCGTTGAATAGGATCAAGTAGTATGTCATGTGAAAATAATTGAGGTGCACGAAAATTGAACTAGACACTTTTGAATATCAAAAAACAAAAAGTATACATGCTTACTGTACAGAGTATGTGGACAAAATAGAAGTGCTGTCAAGGAACCAAAGAAGGGAAACGTTTTGAGTCTTTCACATTAATGCATTTCTATTGCGTGTTCATATTTTTTCATATTTGTTTTTAACAAGTGACAAAATTTCCTATTAACATTCTTTCCTTAAGACAAATGGTAATACAATGTTACCACTTATTCCTTCCACTTCCAGCAGCCCAGTTGTCTCTATTCCTTGCTGTTATGAAGCGGCAATCAACAATCGAACATAAAAGTAGAAAACGTAGAAATAGAAACGACACATAAATTTATATGGTTCACTAATATTGTTTTAGTTAGTCCATGGGCAGAGAGGGAGACGATTTTATTAAAGAGAGGCGGAAAAACAAAATGAACATCATGGAGGCTAGGGTTTCAATTCGAAATTTATATATGCACTCTTATTAAAACCCTATAACTGACAAAAGCCCAATTACATTAAAAGTTCATATACGAAATAAAAAAGCAATACAGGTTTCGTTTGACTAACTAATCATAGGGTATTAAATCGTTCAAGGCATATCTCTGAAAACAAATTTTATGCAGGTGACAACTCTCTCCATTCTAACTAGTTTGTTCTTGTGCTGTGCCATTTTTTATTTGTCTCTCTCAAACTGCCTGATTTATGGATAGGAAAACATGAAGGCAAACACATATTCAGACACCAACAGTTGGTGTCTGTAACATGTTTGTTGGAGAAAACTTTGCTGCTATTGAAGAAAAGAGAACTCAAATACATTCAGTGAAGCCAAAAGGGTAAATCTCTTTCATTTTTCCTCTTTCTTGCAGGCTTCTGCTCTGGCGATTGAGCTTTAATGGGGCAAAAGGACTTGCTTTGCTCATCCTCGAGGTTGGTTTTTAAGACGGCGGTTGTTATTCTGGTTGGTTTTTTGGGACTGGTTTTTCGGGCCGTGCGGCTGCCTCCTCCACTGAAGAGTGTGGCATCAGTAGCTTTGTCTGTTTCTTCCCCAAGAATTAAACTTAGAGATGGAAGATTTTTGGCTTACAGAGAGAGAGGAGTGAGCAAGAATGATTCCATTTACAGGATCATTGTTTCCCATGGTTTTGGAAGCTCCAAGGATATGAATGTTCTGACCACTCAGGTATGGATTCTATCTCCCAATTTGAATTTGAATTTGAATTTTTCTATTGTATATTTAAGAACTATGTTGCTTTGCCTCCTGGGATTCATTGTAAAAGAATGAAAAAACACACGAACAAGAGAGCATACAAAAGAATAAATGTCAGAAAAAGGGAGGTAACCAACAAAAATGGGCTCTAGTCAATGAGAATAATTACAAAAGGGGTTAGAAACCGAGGCTCAAAGAGAAATATAGAATTTAATGAGAATCGTAACATCACTCGACAACCTCTACACTGCCTCTATAAATTCTGTTGCTACTTATAGACCTAAGCCTCCAGAAAATGACACAAACACCAGCTTGCCAAAAAAATGTTTCACAAAAGGGAGAAAAAAAATAAGCGACTCCATGATTATCTGTCTGCAGTCTCTCGATCGGGCTAACACAAAGCTAAACTTCTCAAAAAATTGGTTCCACACCTCCAAAGTCATCTAAAAACACTAAAAAAGATGATCAAGATCCTCAGCCGCACTCTTACCCATGATGCAACACACATGAAAGAGGAAACTTCCTCAAAATCTCGACTAAAATGTTAATCCTATCATGGATAACTTTCAAAGTTAAAAATTTAACCATTGAAATTTTCACTTTTCATAACGAAGCAAAAGTTGAATCACCCACAAAAGAAGAGGAAGAATTAGCCAGATAGGAAAATAAGGACCTATCCGAGAACTCGAGTTAGATTAGGAACTCAACAACGAACATCCCTATGTCCAAAAATTAATGAGATTAATTTTATGTTGAGATATTGGGTCTTAGATGCCTACATGGGGCCTGAATCTGAATGGTTTTACTCGTGAATTTTACCTTCTAATTGATGAGAGACTATTTTACATCCTAGAATGACACTAGGAGCTTAAGGTGAAAATATGTTTTTACTTTTGATGATATTGTACCAATACAAATGTTACCGATATAATATCTTTGTCGTTTATAATCGACGTGGAACTATATTATCCTCACCAAGTTCAAAATTATGTTGGTTTAGAAATATTATGAAATTCAAGCAAACCCAACTCAGATGGGTGAGCTTTTAGTTTTTAGATACCCAACTTTCAATTCACATGCATATGAGAAATAATACAAATTTCCAATATTATGTCAACTGAGGTGAATTCACTCTGCTTTATTTTTCAGGAGCTAATAGATGAGTTAGGGATCTACTTTCTTCTATTCGATCGATCCGGGTACGGAGAAAGTGATCCAAATCCGAACCTTACTGTAAAAAGTGAAGCATTTGACATTCAAGAACTTGCTGATCACTTGCAAATTGGGTCCAAGTTTTTTGTGATTGGTGTCTCAATTGGATCATATCCCATTTGGGGTTGCCTTAAATATATACCAGACAGGCAAGCCACAGAACTCAAATTCATGTTTTCTTTTTTCTGATTCAGTCATTTCAAACGCTTAAAAGAATTATGGAAACGTACAAGTTTAGTCAAATTTAGAAAATAATTACAAATATGGTCACTTTTTAAAAAAATTAGCAATTATAGTCATTGATATTAATGAGTATTGTCACATATTTTCTTATAATATTGTATTAATGAATATTTATAATACAGTATTAAAACGTATTAATGACCATGAATGCTAATACTTTAAAACTTGACTAGATTTGTAATTATTTTGTAAGAAGAGTTCATCCAATATAATTTTCCAAGAATTATTGCCTGCAGGCTAGCTGGTGCAGCACTGATTGTCCCAACTGTTAACTACTGGTGGCCTTCCCTTCCTCATAGTATGGTAAGCAAGGATTACATGAGAAAACTTGTGCAATGGTCAGTCTGGTTCTCGCGCTACGCCCCGGCATTGTTACATTGGTGGGTTAGTTGTAAATGGATACCTTCAACTGCTGTTCTGGAAAGAAATCCCATGTTCTTCAATGAACGAGATATCGATATCTTGAAGTCGACTCCAGGATTCCCAATGCTCACACAGGTAGGTATCCATGTGTTTTGTGCTATGAAACATTGACAAAAACTTTCTCTTTTAGAAAAGTGAAAATTTTAAAACCACATGCTTCCATTCCTTTTATAGCTAAAATACTCACTTGAGTTATTAAAACAAGATCTTCAACTAAACACTTCAGTTGCATACACATAATATTTCAACGTTGCGATAGGGTTTATATTATGGGTATATTAGTAAATAAGTAAGGTAGTTTGTTAGAGCATTATGCTATTCTTGAAACATGTTAAATTATCAATAAAACTAAAAGTTTAAGCTGATGGGTTGGGGTAATGATCAGACCACCAACTCTGATACCCTATTGAAACATGTTAAATCATCGATATAATCCAAAAATTTAAGTTGTTAGGTTGGGATAAATTTAATTATATCAATAAACAGTTATAAATAGGGGTAGGGGGTAAAGGTAAGGGTAGAGGGGATGCATCGAGTGATTTCATTTGGACTGAAGAGAAGATTCTCGAGAGAGGGAAGTTGTAGGTGCATTCCCTAGATTTATCTTGTATTACGGTTCCTTTTATATTGTAATAGAGTTCGGATCTTATCACGTTGTTGAATTAGCATCACAGTTTGGATATTGAAGTGTTGTTTGGGTTATAGGATAAATTACGGGAAAGAAGCGTTTTCGACACCCTTCGTCGTGACGTCATGGTAGCGTACGGCAGATGGGGGTTCGATCCAATGCGTTTAAGCAATCCTTACCCTGGAAATGAAAGTTCAGTGCACATATGGCAAGGTTATGAAGACAGGGTTGTACCATTTCAACTTCAGAGGTATGTTTCAGGGAAGCTTCCATGGATTAAGTATCATGAAGTTCCTGGTGGAGGTCATTTGATTGTGCATTGCAGAGGTTTGTTTGAGGCCATATTAAGGGCCCTTCTGCTTGGAGAAGAACATTCTTCTTACAGACCTAAGCCAAATCTATCCAATATTGTAGTTTGAATTTGTTCAATATTGTGATTGTAGAAAGTAATTTGATCTATTGAATTTACATGTTGTAAACTTTTTGTGAAGCTTTGCTCAACTAAAACAGAGTCTTTACCTGCATGAGTTTAATAACCCTAAATGTTGTTAAATTAAAAGAAAAAAGGAAAAAAAAACTTATGCACTAAAAAATCTAGAGTATTTAAAAAAAAAAAAAAAAAAAAAAAACTACAAATCAATATTTGTTCAAAGGCTACCATCTTTATTCTAAAAATAAATAAATAAATAAAGCTACTGCTTTGAAGACGACAATCAACCATCAATTGAAAATACAAGAAAACATAAAAGAGAAAAACACAAAAATTTACGTGGTTAACTAACGTTGTGTTAACTATTCCGCAGACTGAGAGGGGAGAACGTTTTTATTAAGAAGGTTGAAAATACAGAATGTCAATCGTGAAGGCTAGAGTTTGATTCGAGTTTATATAGTGTACTCTCATTAAATCCTATTACATATAAGACTCAAAGACAAAAAAGTCCGCATACGAAAATAAGAAACGTGATTACATATTTCGTTTAGGTTTCTAGAGCGTTGACCAGGCAACGAGACCACGGACTAAATAATCATAGGATATTAACCGTTCAAGACATATCTCAACTGCTACCATCTTTGAAAACTTTTTTGTTGGTTTATGTTGGTTTTATATACACTATAACAATCAATAGTATGCATACATTCTCTAAAAGAAATACACATGATTGAGTATTATTTTTACTATTTATGCCTATATACCTACATGAATTATAATCAATAATTTGACTACTACGATTAACTGTATAATCACCATTGATATAGTTTGATATAACCGATCAATATCCTATTTTTGCAATAATATTTCACATAAATTTCATAAGATTTAATTGGAAAACTACCCTCAACCAATACCCACCTTTTTGTTTTCTTAGTTTGCTTCTTGTTGGTCTTGATTTGCCCATAATAAAACAAAAAATACCAAACAAAATTAAACAACAAAGCTCATAATTAGTTGGTAATTTTGTTCTAGCAACTCATTTATAAAAACCCATGAAGAAGTAAATAAAAATAATAGATTTGAATTTTCAAAATGGTTGTATCAGCAATGCAAAGATCTAATGTCGGAATAATTGGGAGTGGTGAATTGTGGAGTTTCGTTCGACAAGTCGTTTTGGGGCGGTGGTTTTCGCTTTTCGCTTCGTTTCTTATAATGTCCGGCGCCGGCGGAGTTTATTTGTTCGCTTATTACTCTAAAGAAATCAAAACGACGCTGAAATGTGACCAAACCACGCTCAATAGGATCGGGTTTTATAAAGATTTGGGAGCCAATATCGGTGTCGTCGCCGGCCTCCTCGCCGAGGTGGCGCCGACTTGGTTCGTGCTCCTCGTCGGCGCCGCCTTTAACTTCGTCGGATATTTCAAAATATGGCAGGCCATCACCGGAAAAATTGTACGCCCCACCGTTGAGTTCTTTTGCTTTTTCATTTTGCTCGGAGCAAATTCACAGAATTTTGCCAATACAGGTAATTAAGGAATCATTTGATTTTTTAAATTTTAGTTTTTTTAAAATAAATTTTGTAGCATGTATTTAAATTTTAATGAAAAAAATGGGTGAATAGTAATCAAATTTTAAAAAGTATAATAAATTTTTGAAAGCTATTTTTTAAAATATAGATAAGAAATATATATAGAAAAATATAAGATGAATAGTTGTTGTAGTATTAAATTTCAAAAATAAAAAACTAAAAATTAGGAGTATACAAAGAAATCGACAACCCGAACAGTCTAGACTATCGAACCCAAACCGTAAGATTGAGTTGAGTTAGAATTTTCACCGAGTTGAGTTGAGTTAGAATTTTCATCGAGTTGAGTTGAGTTGAGTTATGATTTTATAGTTTTTTTTGTGTTAGATTGGTTCTTAGATTGGCTAACTCTTAGCTCGTTCAATCCAACTTAACCTGAATTAAAAATATTATATATAGGTGTATGAAAAATAAATTAATAAGATGTGTTTTTAATGTACTTGTAAGACTTCTAAAAAATACATACTTATAAGGAATATACACTAAGAAAATAAATAGCTTAGGTTGAAATATTGTATCATGCCTTTGTTTTTACATATTTACAGGTCATGAGTCAAATCTTATAAATGAAAAAAAAAAGAAAAGAAAATAACACAACTAGAGAATCTAACTCAACCTGACTAAAAAATATAAGGTTGAGTTGTCCTTTAATGCATAAAGTTGGACGGATTGGCGGATTGACTAAACCGTTGAATTGGTCCAAAAAATGCCTATAATTCAATCTAATCCAACCCAGACCATCCACCCATACTAAAAATGAAATGGTAATAAAACATGGTCTAATGTAACTTTTTTTTCTTTTTTTTAGTTTTTTATTTTAATTTTTTTACTTAATGGGATAATCTAATGTATTTTGTTGGTACATTAACAGGAGTCTTAGTAACATGTGTGAAGAACTTTCCAGAAAGGAGAGGGGTGATGTTGGGCCTTTTAAAGGGCTTTGTGGGCCTAAGTGGAGCAATCATGACCCAACTTTATATTACCATTTATGGTCATGATACCAAATCTGTAATTTTGCTTATTGCTTGGTTCCCTTCATTAATCTCTTTGATTTTCATTTACACAATCAGAGAGATAAAAGTTATCAAACACCCAAACGAATTTAGAGTCTTTGTCCAATTTCTTTGCATCACTATGATTTTAGCTCTTTTCCTCACTTCCTTAATTTTCATTGAGAAAAGAGTCCAACTCGACCAATTTACTCACATTGCCATTGTAGCTACAATCATGGCTTTGCTTTTACTCCCTCTATTGATTGCCATTCGAGAAGAAATCGTCATTTGGAATCTCGATAAAAGAACGGTTTCTAATCCGTTCACCCGAATTAGAGTCGACAAACAAACGGACAGAATCCCAACTCCTTCGTCTTTAGTATTACAACAACCAACAGAAAGTCAGAGTTTCTTTGCGAACATTTCCAACAAACCCCCAAGAGGAGAAGACTACACAATTCTTCAAGCGATTTTCAGCGTCGACATGATGATCATATGCACCACCATTATGCTTGGGTTCGGCGCTAGCTTATCGGTCGTCGACAACCTCGGCCAAATCGGGGAATCCCTCGGCTACCCTTCTAAAACAATCAACTCTCTCATCTCTATTGTTAGCATCTTCAACTTGATTGGAAGACTCTTTAGTGGATTCGTCTCGGAAATGTTACTCGAGAAGTTCAAATTCCCAAGGCCTTTAATGTTGACGCTCATCCTCTTGATTTCTTGTATTGGCCACCTCTTGGTGGCCTTCCCTTTCGAAAACTCATTGTACATTGCGTCCATCATTATCGGGTTCTCGATGGGGTCTCAAGTTCCGTTGCATTTTGCAATGATCTCAGAGATTTTTGGGCTGAAGCGTTACTCCACATTGTTCAATTTTGCACAGTTGTCTTGCCCGATCGGGTCTTATATTCTAAACGTGATGGTGATCGGGAAGTTGTACGACGAGATGGCGAAGGCGGGCAATCATGCAAGCAATTTCTTTTGTGAAGGGAGACATTGTTTTAAACTATCATTCATGATTCTAGCTGGGTTGACGTTTGTTGCGAGCATGATATCGTTGGTTTTGGTGAAGCGAACGAGTGAGTTTTATGGAGGAGATATATACAAGAAGTTTAGGGAAGATATGGATTCTTTGAAGACCGAAATACAACTTTATCAATTGGATGAAAAGAGGACTAAGATTGGAAATTTACTTGTTGACAAACATAGCATCAATTTCAAGAGGTGACCAAATAAGAAGTAACAAAATATTTTGTGTATAAAATTTCAAATCATTTTAATAGCAGAAATACTTGGATACTTACGGTTGTATATCTATGTACTCTAGTAAAAGTTTACCATTATTTATAAAAAATAATTATTTGATTAATGAGAGAGAAATGATATTTAAAGATATGACACGTTATAGTTCTCACGAATAAGTGGTAGGTTTGTACTTAATTGGTACGTACTAGTTAATTACCGAAGTATTACTTTGTGATTTTTACTTCCAAGAATCTAGTTTACTTTAATTATATATAACAAACATATAATTAATTGCCAAAAAACACATACAAGGAGATCATGGTTGTATTTGGGAATGAAATGATTTGACATTGTCTTGATGAATGAATTTGGATTAACTACTTTTTTTTTTTTTTGACAGTAATTTGAATTAACTACTTGGTTCTGGAGATAAATATAAATGAACATCGAACTAGTTTATTATATAGTCTATTAGTGCAATTTACTCCATCATTTTTCTATTAATTTGAAGCATTATTTTTAATTCACTAGTTCCTTTATCTTACTTAAGTTTAAATTTTGTAATTCAACCTAATTAAAAATTAAGCTGCATATGAAATGTATGTATATTTTTAGTATCCAATAATTAATTATATCTTAGATAACCAGCTCTAGTATGTCATTTAAAGAATTGAAATTAGCTATTATTCATACAATAATTTTCAAAGGAGTTGGCAACTAACGAAAACTTCAAAGATCGATGATCACTTTGAAGTTTTCATTTTTTATCAGATCTCAAATATCGACATAACAACCTTGAACGAACTGAAACTTCATCGCTGGTCCGAATGCGATCCCTTGCTTTGGATCGCCGAACTTTATATACGCCGGACAGTTAACGTTCAGTCGATATCTACTGGAGATCCAGCTCCCAACCTTCCACCTTACCTGTAAAAAAGAAATAAATAAGAGCAAAAATACCGATATTCGGGATCGAACCCGAATTATAGTATTGAATTGAATTTTCACAAAATAATGAAAATATTAGACCACCGTCCCTTTCGAATACTAAACACATAGTTTGGTACTACTATTCTAAAAAGTGTATTATTTTAGATCAACAAAATATTAAAGACATGGATAATTGATTAAAAATATTTCCACAAATATAAATGTTAAATTATTTTAATTTATTAAAAAAATTAATTTCATTTTGATTCTAAAACTTTGTATTTTACATTGATCCACAAATTCAAATGGTCGATTTTTTTTTTTTTCAATTAACTAAATTAGCCCATGAACTACATATATATTTCTGGCTTAGAACTAAAATTAATAAACAAAAAAAAGAAAAAAAAAACGTCATCTTAGTCATTCTATGATCTAATTTTTACATCATATCACTAACCAAAGTGATCTCAAAACATACCCACCTCACTTTTCTAATTAAAACAAATACTCGTAACATAAAACCAAAATTCAGAATATATATATATATATATTTCAAAGCTCAAAAACCAAAAATAAAAAAATGATAATAATAACAATAATATAAACTTTATTTGAAGTACCAAAACAAATCATATAAAAAGACAAACATCAACCTTTCGAAAATCTCCAAATACAAACTTTATTTTTATAAAAAAGGGTAAGAAGAGAAATCAAACAAACCTGTCCATTAACCTTGATATTGAACAGCATGGCTCCAACATTATTATCCTGATTCAAAGCTTCAGCAAACTCCGGCGCGACCGGCACCGCTTCGCCGTACAAGAACGGCGACCAAACCGTAACATCGTTGTGGCCCTGGTACGTCGGCGGCAAGAGCGTCGGAAGAGTAACTTGCTGGCCACGGTAGGTGGCGTAGACATCCATGACTTGATAGTAAACTCCAATGCGGGTGTTCGGGTTGTGAGAAGAGATGGTGATCTGCATGGTAGACGAGATGGTGGCCGGTGGGGCCGACGAGATGTTGAGCCGGAAAACGGTGACGTCTTGCAAGATAAGCCGGGGCTTTGAGGGCCGTAGGATGGCCCAGATTAGGAAGATTACGAGACCGACGAGGACGACTGCTGTGAAGATGGCGCAGGCTATGCCACGGTAGAGACGGCGACGCTCGCAGTCGTGGTGGTGGTGGTCGCAGTCCTTTACACTCATTGTTGAAAGAGAGAGATGGAAGGGGTTGGGATGGAGCTATGTGAAATGAGTTTGAATGGTTTTTGTGTTCTATTGTGTTTGGCTTCACTAACAAGATAGATTTATAGTAGGTAGCAATGGAAGTACAAGATTCAATTATCACATCATTATATTTGGGAACTTTAAGGTAATATATTATACAACATAGCAACAATTTAATTTCATTCTCTTTTTCTTTTATTGTTCTTTAAATACTTAGCTGAAAAGTAAGAAAATCTTTTCTACTTCGGTTAAGTATTTTGTTCGAACAAAATTGGAACCATTATCGTGAACTAATATAAAAATAAATAAATAATGAATGAAAGAAGCATCATCTTGAAAATTTCATATTGATAAAATGACAAGACATTCATAACAAGATGAACTTGTAATATTATAGTCACTCATTTTAAGATAATAAAAGCAAACACATTTTCTATATATAAAAGATGAAATTTTGAACATAGGAATATTGTTTTATCAATTGACTTGAAAATGTCTATGTTTTTTTATTTTATGAAATATATTAGCAAAATCAATTAGGTAATGAGTCAAATATAAATTGTGACGGCTTTCTCATATTTTTAATGTGATATCATTAATCGGTTAATTACCTTAACATATCAATTTAGAGTGTTCGGACCAATTTACCATACTACGACTATTTTTACGAGGCAAAATGTCGAATCCATTAATATTTGGTTGTCAAAGAAATATATATATATATATATTCTTGGTTCTCAACATGTCTCTCGTATACCTAAGATCGAAGACTATACCCATTTCATATAATATCTTATACTCTAATCAGGTTTTTTTTTTCTTTTTGAGAAAAGATACTTTATTCAAAGAGAGTTTGTAGCAACTTACCACATTCAAAATGATCAATTGCGAACTATACATATTTAAAATGCTATTATATTGACAATGATAACCTTAAAATCTACTCATATAAAATCAATAAATTGTATCCTTCTTTCAACATGGTCATATTTTGGGTAGGATTTTATTGTAAATTGAACAAAATCTTTCATATATAATAGGTGAATTTGAATGTCTTAGACAATAAGATGAGACACTTAATAGACTTAGCCTAAAAAATAATGAAAAAAGAATGATGAAAAATAAATTGGGATAGCTTGAAAATGGAGTTATTGATTTTGAAATCATGAGCAATAATGATAAGAAATTGGAAACTTAAAGAGCAATATATCTAACGGTGGTTATGAGTAGGTGATTTTGGTGGGGGTTGAAATAGAGAGAGTTGGTACATCATTCCCCTTTGCTTTGAAGGGAAAAAGTGAAATCTCCTTTGAAGAAATGAAAATCATGTCAAGTATATCCCCGAACGCTTAAGTTTAATTCAACGATAATTGAAATGTTCTTTCGATTAAAAGATCAGAGATTCAAATGTTTCACTCCTATTGTGTTTAATTTTAAAAAGTGTCAACATCCTTTCTCTCTAACTAACTTCTAAAGTTCTTAGATGACTTCAGTACAAACCTAACCTAACCTAACCATGCATATGAATTCCAATAACTTTTCTCACTTTTATTTGGTTATTATTAAGGACAATACTTTTTTATTAAAAAAAAAAATAAATCCGAACAATACTTTGTTTTGGGCTAATTAAGTAGCGACTAAACTTGTGACAGCTAAGACAAGAGGGATTAGACAAAAAATAATAATAATAATAATAATAATAATAATAAAAAGAACTATTGATTAGTAGAATATATGTATAAAAAAAAAAAATTGAGTTCAGTTGGATTATTATTGTGTTTTTTAAAATTAAACACATAAACACTATTTTTTTATAGTAAAAATCCTCTACAAATAAATTTATTTTATAAATGAAAATATTAAAATGCATATCAAGTTTTTGTGGATGTTACATCATCAATATAGAACTCCACATTTTTGTGTGAGGAGTTCTTACCCTTTTTTTTTTTTTTTTTTTTTTTTTGAAAATCTTACCTTACCTTTTTTTTAGACAAACAAACAGTATTTTATAAATAACAGCCCACATGCCCATCAATAACAATCAGATCCTCAAGCTACGAGGGTAAAACAAAAACCAGTTCATAGAAACAACCAATAAACAGCCGAGTTGCCATATTTTATCTCTATTTTATTTATTTTTGGATAAAATATAAATTTGGTCCCTATTATTTAAAGAAGTTTAGTCCTCATAATTTAAAAAATAGAGTTTAATCCTTATGGTTGAAAAATATAAAATTTAGTCTCTATGCTTTTATAAAAATCTAAAAATTAGTCCTTGTTGTTTTTTATTCTTAGTAAATTAAGTACACGAAAGTTAGTTATTCATCTGTCAATGATGAAATTAGGAGTTAAGTGACTAATATAACAAAAAGTCATATAATGAGCTTCCCCCTCCAAAGTTGTCGTTGATGTGGCTCTTTAAGAGCCACAATTTTTTTTTTTTTTTTAATTTTTATAATGTCTTTTTATTTATAAGATTTTTTTTTTGTGTGGCTCTTAAAGTGGGTCCATACATGAGATGCAGCGAGATTAAACTCTAGTTTTGGAAACTTTGAGGACTAAACTTTAATTTTTTTCAAACCAGACTCTCATATTATTTGAGAATAGTTATACCCTCTATATAATATTTGCTTATCCCCTTCTCTCAATTTGTACTAAAAAAAAAAAAAAAAACTTTCTTCGGACTATAAGGAGGAGACTTATATTACCCTTTATTTTTTTAATTCTTCTTTTTCCCTTCTTTGCCATTTTTCATTCACATCTATTTACTTCTTTTATATAT
>JBBMKA010000005.1:3487254-3498572 GCA_037833695.1 Sechiopsis laciniata
TATATATAAATTGGATTCAACCACGAATATGGCAATGGATTCAAACTCATGATATTGATCATGGATACAATTACGCGATTTGAGCTAGGATAGAAAGGAAAACTTGAATTTCTTAAGACGATGAATAATGAATATAGCACCAACGGGAACAATTACTCAATAGTACGAGTGTGTTATGAACTAGTAAGTCATAAATTTGAATGGAAATTGACAAGTGGACTAGTTTGGATATAGTATTTGAATAAGTTGTAGTACGAATTCCAATATTTACATAAAATTGTTTGAAAGAGAGATTATAGAAAAACTATATTTGAATGAGTGGTGGTAGGAAAAAATTTAAGAATGTTAGCCCTAATATAAAAGATTATATTTTAAAACTAATGAATATTCAATGTTATGTTTGACAAATTTATTATCTTGAAAAATATTAAAGGTGTGTTTGGAGTGTTTTGAAAATTTAGTGTCTAAATGAAGTGATCGTATGAAAATCATATTTAGATAAAGCTATTTAAAGAACGGAAGATATCAAATTTAGATAAATGTGTTTGAATGATTGGGTTGCACGTAATATTAGAAAAGTTGTAAAGAAAAATATATTTTGATGAGGGGTAGTACGAAAACTTACGGTTGTTAAAAATGAAACGCATTAATGACAAAAAAAAAAAAAAAAAAAAAAAAAAAAATTGAGATTGACGAAATAAAATGAAAAGAATACTATCTTGAAGTGAATAATATCCTGTCAATTGAATATATAATTTAGTTACGATTGGATGGAAAAAAATTGAATCTACTTCTAATCATTACAAAATTTAGGATTTAGATTTTTATATTTGGTAAAGTTCAAATTTAATCTAAATAATTTTAAAATTTTAATTTAGAGATTTGATGAAATCTAAAAAATAATTTTCATACTTTATCAGTATTGACAAATTAAGCATATGGTGGTTATGTACGTTAAAATATGTTATTTTTTGTTCAATCAATCACTTAATTTATAATGTCTTTATCAATACAAAATAATTAAATTTATATATTTAATTCCCCAACCATTACAAACAAACAAAATTTGTTTTTTAATATTTTTATCAAAATAAAATTTTAATTTTTTAAATTATAAAGATTAAATCATAACTTTCTCCCAGGTATAAAATTAGATTTGAAACCATCAAAATTAAAATATAATTTATATCTAATCATATAAAGTTTATAATTGATTCATTTTTTTATATTTTTTAAATAAAGGTGGAAAAATGTGAGGACATGCGATATTTTTAAATAAATAAAAATAGAAATATAGAGGTGAGTCGGTGGGGTAAGATTAGATAATTTGCATAGAGATCCTCTGTAAAAACAAAGCCGACAGTTATCATGTTCCAATCCTGACCTGTTCTCCACCAACAAAAAAACTACATCCTATTTTTGTTAAAAGTATTTTTAATTCAACAAAAACATTTGGTTGGAGGTATTATTAATCAACGTCTCATTCATTTCTAAATGATAAATTTGTATGGGAAAAGTCGGTAACCTCATAATTTTATTGTTCGGTTAAAATTCGATCCTAATAAAAGTATTTAGTTCTCATTTATTTGAAATTAGTTGTACTATTTTTGTAGGGTTTGAGCTCCCTCTCCCTCAACTTATACTAAAAAATGATAAATTAGTA
Source organism: Sechiopsis laciniata (assembly GCA_037833695.1). Lineage (NCBI taxonomy): Eukaryota > Viridiplantae > Streptophyta > Magnoliopsida > Cucurbitales > Cucurbitaceae > Sechiopsis > Sechiopsis laciniata. The sequence continues at coordinate 3,488,918 of JBBMKA010000005.1, forward strand.
AAATAGGACGGTTATTATTTTTTATTTTTTAATTTAATTTCAAGTTAAAAAAAGTTTATTTTATTCTTAAAAAAAAGTTAGAATTTAATTCTTAAGATTTCAAAAACTAGAATTTAATCTTTATTGTTTGAAAAAAATTATAATTTAGCCTCTATAATTTGAAAAAAAAAATTAGAATTTAGTCCCTACAATTTTAAAAATTAAAATTAGTCCTTGTAATTTTATTAAACTTAAATATATTCTTTATCATTCTTAATCATTAGCGTATTAAATACATGAAAAATTCACTATTCATATATGAATAATATGGTTTTTTTTGTTATATCAATCACTTTATTCATAATTTCATCATTGATACGTGAATAACTAATTTTTAAGTATTTAATTAGCTAACGATTAGAGATGTGAATGACTATTTTTTAGATTTTATCAAATCAGACTAAATTTAATATTTCTTAAAACTTTTGGAACTTCTAATTTTTTAAACCATGAAACAAAATTCTAGTTTTTTACTCCTAAAAAATTGTATTTTACCCTTAATTTTATCATTAAAATATGAAACTTTTCAAACTAGTAAATTAGGGTACCTTCTTTAATCTTTTCGTTACGGCTTTACATTATTTTACTTTTTTCAAAAGCTCCTTATTTCACTAATTAGTTTGTAAAGTATTTTATTTTATAATTAGTTTGAAAATTATTTTATTAATTTTTCCATTTATAAATAGTAAGTAAATAATTTTTAAAAATATATTTTTAAGTTAAGATTCAGATTTCTGACAAACACACCCATTTTATCAATACAATTACTTCACAAAATTAATCTTCTTAAGTGATAATGTTGGATCAATTGCAATTTGTCAAATCATTATTTATAGATAAATGACAAAATTAGTATTATTAAATTAGACACTGTCCTAAACTTTCAGAAAGTTTTATTTGCCTATTATAATGTGTGTTTAAATAGCAACATTTTTGTAAGCATTTTAGACATATTATGGTTTAAAATTCAATATCAACAAGTGCATAATATTAATACCATTCATATTAATTAAGATTCTAGAATGTTGTTGAATTAAAAAAAAAAAAATCAAAATCAAAATCAAAATACAGTGGATTTAATATATATATATTGAAAAGGTTGTCTGTAATAATTCTCTGTCTTATTTTTCATGAGAATTAATTCATTCTAGGATAGATAAAACATTATTTTAGCATATGTAATCACAAAAAATATTCATCAAGAATTGACTTTTATGTAGTTATTACATTAATGGACACAGTTTCCACTAGAATGCTTACAAATGCAACTACCAAATTACAGTGGAGTGAGATAGAAAAATATTAAGTTAATGAATTAAAATTAATTGAGAATCACACAAACATTCCCATTAAGACAAGTTTAGCATTAATGTCAAGGTTTAATTACTGTAAATTAATGGTTGACTATGCCCTAATTAAAAATTATAAATTTTATAAATAATGTTTAGATCCTCTCTTAAAATAAATGTTAAAATATAATATTTACCTAGGTAGAAATAAATGCTGGAATGAAATAGATAGTCAATAAATAAATAAAATATATATATATATATATATGCGCGCGCGCGCGCCAAGGACGGATTATAATTTTAACTAATTTAGTTTTCAAAGTGTGGGGAAATTAACATTTTCATTTAAAATTTTATTTAAGACAAATTAGAAAGAATTAAGATTGTAAGTAAAAATATTAAATGCACTTTGGAGTTTATGATTGGAGAGTGTCGGTGGCTTCTTGTCTCATTAGTTGACTTTGCGACTTAGTCAAAGGACCTACCTGTCTTTTAGTTTTAACACAAATATTTATTTCAAGTAAAAAAAACACACAGACACAAATATTTATTTGTTTGTTTGTTTTTTTTAAGGTCACAAATATTTAATTTGTAGGGGATTTTTCAATGAGTAAAAAAATAAGAAAAAAATTATACATCTGACTGATATTTTAGAGAAATAAATAAATATAGCAAAAATTAATTCAATTACATTAAATTGATAGTCACGAAATTTTTTTGATAAATTGAAATTCATAATTTTCAATTTAATGAAACTTTTAACATATAAGTTTCATTCAAGTTAAACATTTGATCTGTATGCATGTTTTTGAAATGTTGATCTAATTAAAATATGGATAGAAAATTTGAGAAAAAAAAAGTAGAGAAGCCACTAGAGAGAATACAAAATTGCATTGAAGGCACTACCTATCCCACACACTATATTTGAGAGAGATATGAACAATTTATAGTAAGTCTAATCTAGCCTAAGGGATTAGATTTTGGAGTTATGAGAGGAGAGGAGAAAGAGAAAGTGGAGAAGAAGTAGTGTGATTTGAAAAAATTAAGTACTCGTTTGAGAATTAGTATTCTGGGGAGAACATGTGTTTTGGAGATTTATGTTTTAAAAGTAAAATGTTAAAAAAAATTTATAGGGATTGGTGCTTAAGAGATAAATTTTTATTTATTTTTTATTGTAATGAGATTTGATTTAAAGTTTGATAGGATTAAATAAGTTTGATGGAAGTTGATAGATGTTATGATATACAAATAAAAATAAACACGGGGTTGAGATTCCTTTATCTCCTCTTCACTTCCATCTCCTAAATTCAATCACTCCCTAAGGAGTCCAATGAAATTTATACAACAGCTATAGGTAAATATTAACTTTAAAAAAAAAAAAAAAAAAAGATAAATGATAACTAAAACTAATACAATTATCTCATACTAATCTAATAGTAGTAATTCTCAAAAAAGAAAGAAAGAAAGTATGTGTTTTTGAACTCCATAGATTATTTAGACATCGACTTCAAACTTTAGGAAAAATTGATCGATCAAACTATCACAAATAAGTTTGTATTTTAAAATCCTTAGACACGATTATGAAAATATAAATTTCATGATAATTATTAGATACTAATTTAAAATACTCTTACAACTTCTCGTCTTAAAATTTTTTAATCTTCAAAGTCTTCGAAAGGTCTATAATTATTCTTTAACTTTAGATAATCTATTTAGAATCATCCTTATTCTCTTGGTTATTATTTAACTCAAAGTCTCAATTGTCACATTGAAACCAATGTTTTGATATTTTATAGTTTTCCATGGGTGAATTATATGGACTTTGATGGCTTTTGGGCTCATTTATTTAAATTTGGGCTTTTGAGTTTGAACTTGGTTGACTTAAGAGTATTATTAGTTTTGAGCCCAACCGTTTGAGATTTGGGCCCAATTATTATTTAACAAACTTTTTGGGTTTATTTGATTTTGAGACCAATTTCATAAGACCGAAATTTGGTCAGATTGAATTTATTATAGAAATAAATAACAACAATAATAAATAAATAAAAGAAAAATAACTTACTTGGATTGACTAGTTAAAATCACGACCTAAGATTTTCATCCACACTTGTACATGTCCATTAGTTCGACTTGGACATCGACAAAGAGATGAATGTCATTCTCATTATATCAAACAAAATAATAATAATAAAAAAACATAAAACATTAAAAAAAAAAAACGACAAAGATGTCACAACATAATACATAATAACACTAAATATTTTATTATAAAAAACAAAAACCAATAAATATTTTAATTTATTTAAATGTACATCACACTGTCACTGTTTACTTGGGGGTTTTTTGAAGCAAATTTTAAACTTTGGTTAAAAAAAAAATGTTGAAATTCATAGATGAATTTAAATTTATGGAAAAGTAACTTTTTAGTCCATAAATTTCGGAGATTGTTTCTTTCCTACTTCTTAGTTTTGGGTATAGTTTTCTATTTAGTCCTTATATTTAAAAAGAAAACACTTTTGTATCTAATATTTTAATAGTACTCCATTTTTACTAATTTTAAATTCAAATATATTGATAAGATTATTATTTTGGTATTGACAATTTTAATATAACCATTCTCAAATATATTCATAAAATCCATCAAACCTAAGAATTTATATTATTTATTGACATAAATAAATAATAAAAGAAACTTAAAAGACATATAAAAACTAAAATTGAGTATTATTAAAATATGGGAGTAAAAATATATAATTTTGAAATTAATAGAACAAATAGAAATTAAACTCAAAATATAAGGACTACACATGTAATTTTATGATGAGGTAGTATTACTTGATAAATTTGATGATGTACAGATTACTTACCAAATTCTTTCATCCTCAAGGGGTAATACAGTAGTTGAAAGACTTGGGGTTTGAGGATATACTCTTCTCAAGATCCTAGATTTGAAACTCAACTGTGACATTACTCTTTCGATGTCTCCGCTTCTGGTATGTTAAGATCTTGTTTAGGGCTTTATGACTGCCTATTCCCAAGAGGAGAACAGCCAATTGGCGCGTACGCGTGGGAAAATACACGCAAAACGACACCGTTTCCGATCTTCTGCCTCCTTTTACCACTGCAACAATCCCTCTCCCCTGTTCTTCGTGCATATATAACGCTTCGATTTGATCTTTGTGCCAATTTGATCGGACCAAAGTTTTACCGATTGACCATTAGGACCTCAATCTTCAGCCAATTCTCTAAATTTTCGCCGCCGATTCTGTTCTTCAGCCGCCGCAGTTCTTCCCCTTTCCCATTGCATTTGCTCATTTCTAGGGTTTTGCAGCTCGTTCAGATTTCCATGTCGCAATGTGTTAGGATGCTAAGTTCGCGATTCTCTGCCTGCTTAGATCGCTAGTTTTCTCTAATTACTCCTTAGTTTTGCTGATTTCTCTTCCGCGATCCGTTGCCCCCGAGTTGGAAAAGACAAGTACGTGGTTTTATTTTATTTTTTATATGTATATATTTTTTTATTACTCTTAAATTGCTTGCCTGTGTGTTTCGTTTATATGATTTATGTGTTCATAGGTCGCTAGGGTAAGGTAGCCAAAAGGAGTAGAGCTCTGGCGTCTATCTTGTATGACCCGATAACCAAGAAGATACCGGTTCGATCCTCCAATCCCCCAATTGTTTGAATTCAAAATAGAAAAATAAAAAGTAAGGGTAAGGTTGTATATGGTCGTATGCCGTTGAGGCAATTAATTGGGACATTTGGTTAGAAAGTAGTTGAAGGAAGAAACAAAAGAGGACGGGATGATTTTTTTTAATTTTTTTTGGGATGGATTTAGCAGTTTTAATTGGTTCAGTCTTTGCGTAATTTTTCAAGTGGCACTCGATTTTAATTATTAAAAATTGGAGCTTTGTTTCTTGTGGATTTACTTGTATTGTGATCATCCATTTGATACTCCAACATCAATGGAAAGTTTCTGTCGGGTTTTTTTTTTTTTTTTTTTCTCTTCAAGTCCGTTGATGATGATTGGTGATTATGACGCGTTACTGTAATAGCCATCTTCAATGAGTTAGAAATACTTCGAAATTGGTTTTTTTTTTGTTCGCTGTGCTTTTCACATAAACGTATTCAACCAATCAAGACTAGATTCAAATGGAAAAGTGTCCTCAAGGGGTGGTGCGATCGTCGAACACATAAGTTTGGAAGGTGCACATGTTCCCACGTTAAGACTCATTTGTAACATTAATTTGTAGAGACTTCTGTCTCCATTCCTTCAATATCTCCTGTGCCTAACTTATCCCCTAGGGACGGCCTGATTACCTAGTTGGAGTGAAGCTCTGATTACCCGAGTTAAAAAAAAAACCTAGGAAAAGTTTCAAGTCTCTCCGTTTGACCACTTCTGTGTTTTTGGGTTCCTCCAACGATTGTATCTTGTTTACTGCTATATTATTGTTTTGTTGCTGTTGCAATCTCACTCTCAGGTGGTTAATGAAGCATTTATTTTTAAAAAAAGCAAGCAAGCAAACAAACAAATACGTATGTGCGTTAAATATTCATGTGTGTAGTTTATTATCATTTTTTTTTTAAATTTAAGTTTTTAATTTTATGTTGTTTCTAATTTCCTTGCGATTTGCATAATGGCAGGAAGTTGATACTCAAGGATCGTTTCAGTCTTAAAAGGGCATCTTGAGCCAATTTTGTCTTGAAAGACTATTGCAAGTGTACGATGTTAGGATCTGGGAATAATTCTAATCGAGGAAGTACGTTCCAACCATCAAATAGGCCATCATTGCCTCATTGTTTACCATTGGAGCCCATTACACTAGGTCATAAAAAAAATTCATGCTCAGGGGAGCTGAAAAGAGCTCTAGGTGCTTCTTCTGGAAATTCATTTGAGGATCGTCCTTTGGGAGTAGTTCATCTGAAACGTACACCTCCAGTGGCATCAAAAGAGCTGAAGCATTTTAAAGATAGTGTGCAAGATTCATCTAGAAGGGCCAGGTATTATTATTATTTAAATTTTGTTGTAACAAATCCATTAAAGTCTAATGTTATATGAAGGGAGAAAGCGAAGATATGATATCCCCCTATTCTCAAAGAAAAAGGAGGTTATTTTCAATTTCAATTGGCATGATAAGACAGGGAGATGATTTACTGAAGTTCTTATCTAAAGTAGTCTGGGAGGAAATGGAACATACGTCAAGTTAAAGGCTTAAAGCTGAAACATCTTATTCACTCCTATAGTTTTTTTTCCTCATAACCTGATCTCCCAAAGAGTAACCTTGACCTCATTTTCGTGCATGATCCTAGCTTTATCTTTGAAAGGGTGGCACGGAATTAAAGTAAAACAAGATCTTTAATGTAATAAATTTTTTTAATGAGCACCTTAATAGACTGGAGAAAGCGAAGAAGATGAAGAGATGGTCTGAGATGGTTAGATTTTGCTCGTTATGTTTGAAAATTAAGAAGGATTAGTATAGCTTGTTAATATAAGGAGACTATAGTATTGGTTTGCAAATTTTATACGTTTAATTATTCATTTATATTTTATTTCCCAGGGAAAGAGCAGACATGCTGAGTGAATCATTGTTCAAGTTGGATAAGTATAGGGAAGCCTTGAGCTCAAAAAAGCGACAACGGAGTGAAATTTCACCAAATAAGAGGCTAGGTGGTGTAAACTTATCCAAAATGGGAAGCCAGATTCATAGAAAGGGCCACGATGTTCTTATTTATCCATTGGAAGACAGAGCAAATAGTGTAGGTTTGAATAAGCGTGCTCGTTCTTCAATATCTGATGTTCAGGTTTGTAATATTTGTAATATCTTTTTTCTATAATCTAGGGTACAAATTACTCAGTATGAGAATTTTGGGCTTAATTTTAATTTTGATAACCGAGATCGAGCTTCGGCCCACTACTTACTTGGGGGCACCCATGCCTATCCCAAAATTAAGTTATTAGTAATAATTTTCCTTAAACCATGGATTGACCCTAGTTGTCATTAGAGCTAGTAGAAAAGAACTTAGAATTCAAACTCACGGTTGCCACCTATTTGGGATATTGAAGTTCTATGAGTTTCTAGATAGTTAAATGTTAGATTTAGCCATCATGGGTCTAGTGGTCAAAAGGGCCGTGTGGAACTAAGAGATTTTAGGTTTTTGTAGTCATTTATCTAAAAATTAATTTTCTACTAGTTTTCTTGATAACTAAATGTTGTAGGGTTAGAGAGTTGTCCCGTGAGAATAGTCGAGATGAGCATTAGTTACCCCTACACTTAAAAAATATATATATATAAAAAAAGAAGTTGCCAATTGTTTTGTAAGATATTCGGCACATGCAAGCTTGGTTTGGACAGTCATGGTTACCCAAAAAAATCAATAGTCTTTTTCTCTGATTAGAAATGATAATGACTGGGGTTTTATTTTTGGGTTCTTGAACTATATTAACTAAGAAAAACGATAAATGTCACTTGAAAAATGTTACTGGAAATTGGTCTAGTTTATCTTTCAGGTTTTCTATTTAATTCTCTAAAATGTGTTGGTCATTGGACACTCCTGGTTACCAAAAAATAAATAAATCAATAGTCTTCTTTGATTAGAAATGATAATAGCTAGTATTTTCTTCTTGGGTGCTGGAGCTGTTATTTTTTTTTTTTTTTTGAACCGGGAATTAGGAGCTTCTCTCTCCCATAACCCGGGTGCTGGAACTATTAATTAAGTGTTAACAATAAAATGTTGCCGTGCATATAGTGGAGCGAAGTTCCGATTTCTCGGTTTTCAAAAAAAAAAAAAGAAGTCCCTTGAAGTTATGTCATTGGAATATGGTCATAGTCGACCATTCTGGTTTTCTATTTAATTCTCAATTATTGCTCGATGAAATGAGAAACACATTTACTTCCATTTCATTGATTTAAGGGTGTTGCTTCTCTTCTTCCAATTCTAGCAGCCAGAAGCCAGGTTCACCACAATCCCAAGTAATACAACGTTCTTAGAGAAGGATGATGATGTACACCAGCTTGTGGATGATGGTCCTAATCGAAGTGAAGAAAAAACTCGCAAATTGCTTGTTGGAGGGCAGATATTGGATCAGAAATTTAAGAAGAAGCGATCTGTCGGAGCTGTTGGTTATAGAATTAATAATGGTGAACGTGAAATAAAACGAGCTACTCATACCAAGCTGAGTTCTGATTCTAAGTTGCGTTATTGTGATGCTCAAGGGCACAGGTATCCCTCATTCAATTACACGCTTGATTTGAAATTTCTGAATTGATGACATCTCCTCTGGAGAAATCAAAAGGGAGAATCCATAAAAGGGCCCCGTATTAATGGATCTTTTAAGAAACAAATAAAATTCTTATGAAATTTAATTCAAGAGGGGGCACTGTACTGTACAACCCTCCAACAGTGTACTATATCTGTGATAATAATACATTGTTTGGCGAGTTCATTTTTGTAGATTGCAATCTTCTTCTGGAGCAAATGGAATGAACAGGTTGGATGGTTCTTCTGATCCCACCAGCTCAGATACGAGTACTATGTCAAAGAATGAACTTGAAAGTGCTCTTCCTTTGAAGGGCCATAAATTGGAACAGAGGATGCTAAAAGGGAACACTAGGTATGTAAATCTGCTATGATATTTTCGTTATTTCTATAATGTATTAGGTGTGTTGCCTATAAATTTACTGGTCTAGTTAACTCGTTGTGAAAAAAAATTATGGTACTCAAGACTACGGAATTTGAAGTGAACATTGGTTTCCTTTCCTTCTGTATTTTATTCGGAAATCCTGAATACAATGAATGGAATTTAGCAACATTGAAAGTAAAAAAAAAACATCAAATTTGGTTTTTTAGATACAATTATGAAGGGAAAAAGGATTTCATAAACTCCATTGATTTCTCCAAGTTTTCAATTTTTTTTTCCATTATTTTTTCACTCTTGTGAAAAGAACGTTTTAATATTAAAATTTTGTTCCTAAAGTTTTATGCTTGAATTGAAAATAGATTTACTTCATTTTATGTATTAAACTTTAAATTGGTTTAACCAAGGTTGAAAAAAATAATCAATTAATTGTTTGTTCAATTTTTTGATGAACGTTCAATTTAATGCTAAATAAATTTATGAAGAACTATATAAAGTTTGCTGAAAAACTATATCTAATAGCAATATATTGGATGTTTCAACCAAGAGCATTTTTGTAAGGACCCGACCCAAAATGGTACTAAACTGGTCCTTACTCAGCATGCATGGAAGTAAAAAAACATTTAAGATAAAACATGCAAACCAAATACTCTCATAAAATAAATCGTTTCAAAATAAATAAAGATCCTGGCCAGT
>JBBMKA010000005.1:3498672-3513183 GCA_037833695.1 Sechiopsis laciniata
TAAGGGTGAGTACAAAGGCACTCAGTAAGAATCCCCAACCGGGGTACAGTACGAAACAACGCATCACAACAATCAAGCATACTAGCAATCGGTTACCAACACAGAACCCTGGAACACAATGTCTAACAACTCCTGGGTCTTCGGAAGTCTCTAACTTTCGGCCAAGTGGTCAGCTCAATAACTGGCTCTAAACAAAAACTCTCGAGGGTCTCTACCCTCGGCTTAAGGGACCGTTCACGAACAGTTGGTCCAACAGATAAGGACCGTTCTCAAACATTTGGTCTTGAAGGACCGTTCCCAAACAGTTGGTCCAACAGTTAAGGACCGTTCTCAAACAGTTGGTCCTGAAGGACCGTCCCCAAACAGTTGGTCCTGGGACAAGCACAAGGGACCGTTCACAAACAGTTGGTCCAAAAGACAGGGAGCGTTCACAAACAGTTGGTCCAATACACAGGGACCCTTCACAAACAGTTGGTCCTGAGGGACCGTTCCCAAACAGTTGGTCCAATAGATAAGGATCGTTCACAAACAGTTGGTCCTGAAGGCCAGGGACCGTTCAAACAGTTGGTCCGCTCTCAGCCCCTGGGTGATGGCATCCTAACAAATCTACCTAAGATCACCCCTCTGTTTCTTAACAAACAAACATGTTTCACAACAAGAACCCTAGCATGGTACTACAAGTTTATAACAGGAAATCAATCATGCTGGAAGGACAAACCTAGCATGGCTCTAACATGTGAATATAACAACAAACATGCTAGCAGAACAAATTAGCCAAGAAATTCCTATCCACTAACATGCAGGCAACAGAGAAACAGGCATACAAGAAAGCGATCAGAGAAGTCCCGCAGGGTCCACGCAACCCCGGGAAGGAATCCTTACCTGGATAGCAAGCAGATAAAACAAACAGAGATAAATTGCTCCTTGAGCTGCAGACAATTAACCTAGCAAAATAGAGTACAAATAACTAATTACATCTAGCAGCTAAACGGAAACATGCAACCAACACGCACAAGGCTCGGGGGAAGAATTTACCCAAACCGAAACCCTAAGGCTCGGCAGTTAGCTCTCGGTAGGCTGTCTCTCGGCAAGCTGGGCCTCGGCCGGGAGATGTGCGGCTGGATGCGGCAGGCAGGGCGTGCGGCGAAGGGGATCTCGCGGGGCTCGGCGCTGGCAAAGGGAGGATCGTGTGCGGGCGGGCGTGCGAGCGCTGGGGCGAAGGAGGCTGTCGCTGCTGGAGCGCGGACGGCTGGGTGCGCACGCGAAGGGATGTGCGAGAGGGCGTGCGTGCGAGGCGAAGGCGATCGGCTGGGTGCGTGCGCGCGGGGCAAAGGGCTGCGCTGGGCGACGCGCGGTCGAGCTGCTGGCGATCGGATCTGGTGGGGACGAGGCGCTCGGGATGTGCTGTTGCTGCTGCTCGGCGGAGGGATGCGAGGGCTAACGGGAGGTCTGCAAGGCTCTGGTCGGCAAGCCAGACGGCTGGGGCGCGGAGAGAAGGGTGAAGGCTTGGGCGATCGGCGTAGAGGAAAAGGAAGGAGCTTCGGCCAAGGGGAGAAAAGAGAGAAAAGGTGAGGGTTTGCGAGTGAGGGGAAAGAAGAAAGAAAGTGGTGCGGCTCCAACTCTAGGTCTCGGCACCAAAAGGAAGGGAGGAAGGGGATCGTGACACGTGCCCCTTCCCAGGTTCTGACTTCGAGCCCTGGCGACGACATCTTTTTTTCTTCTATTTTTCCAAATAATTAACAGAAGCTCCAAACCTCCCAAAAAGACCAAGCTAACTTCGGAAACCTGAAACCGAACAAAAACCCAACTTAGCAAACAAACCGAACAATCCCGAAACCCTGGAAAATTACCAGACTACCCCTGGAGGCCAAATTACCAAAATGCCCCCAGAGGTCCAAGCTGTCCTAACGGCCCAACCGAACAACAGAAAAAATAACCAAACGTACCTGGGGAACCGGAATGGAAAACTGGACCGTTACAATTTTGAAGCTCTAAACCTTTTTTGTTAAATAAAACTGCGGTTTTTTTTGTTAGAATTATTTCAAAACTAGATCTCAAACTAAAGGTTTGTATTTGGTTGTATTTTTCTTTTTTGTGATAGAGCCTTAATTTTAACATGGATTGCATTGTCAGGCCAAGTAACCGGGAAGACAACTCAACAGGTAGTCCAAGTACAGTGACTAAAGCAAAGGTTTCTAGGGGACCAAGAACTGGATCAGTTATGGGGGTAGACTCATCCCCAAATATTCACTCCTCATCTGAAACTCATCAAGCCTGGGAATCTGCAAGTCTTAGCAAATCCCAATTGACTGGACATCCAAGTAACCAGAAGCATTCAATGCCAACTGGTTCATCTTTGTATCCTGATACCCAATGGGTTGGTCAGAGACATAAAAACTCTCGCAGTAAGAGGTCAAAATTGCTGCCTCCTGTGCTAGACCATGGTGAAACGCCAAGTCCATCTCAAGACTTTGCAGCTTCTGATTTTGGTCCGAGAACACATGCGACAAATGGATCAGTTTTGGTTAGTAGTGTTGACAACAATACCGTGAAGTTTAAAAAGGAAGTAGATAATGTTTATTCTCCGAGGGGGATGTCTGAAAGTGAAGAATCAGGACCTGGAGAAGACAGAGTCAAACGAAAAGTTACAAGCAGTGGCAAGTTTTCTTCAAGGGCAGTAGATGAAGCTGGGTCTTCCATATTGCCGGTACCGGTAAAGAAGAATAGAGTACTGGTGAATGAAAAGGGAGATGGTGTGCAAAGAAAGGGAAGGATTGGAAGGGGTCCTACCCAAGTTAAACCTGATAGCCCTTTAGTGAGAGATAAGTCAGAGAGCCCATTTGCAGAAAAACCACACCACAACATGAAGCCTAGCTCTGGAAAAATTAGAAGGTATCTGAAGTCATTACTTTTGTTCCTAAAGCATAAGGCTTGTGTCAATGGTTTCATATTTTATTTTTTATTTTTGAAATCAGCAAATCAGGTCGTCCACCATCTAAAAAACTAAAAGATCGCAAGGCTTCAACTCACATGGGGTTAACTTATCGCTCCTCCGATATCACAGGTGACCACATCAATTCTTGATCCAAAACCACTTTTCAGCACTAATTTTCCTTTAATGTTGTTTTATGTTTCTAGTTTATAGTCTTGCTCCTTACAGACAGAACTTTTTCATTCAAAAATTCTGTTCAGGTTTTTTTGTCTGGTTCATCATGATTTCTACTGTGGTTATTATTAAAATGCTGTGGGGGAGAGTTGTAACTTATATTATGAAGCTATATGAAAGTGGTTCACTTGTTGATATAACTGTTTTCCAGGTGAATCCGATGATGATCAAGAAGAATTATTTGAGGCAGCCAACTCTGCTCGTAATGCCAACAGTATGCCGCGATATTTTTTAGTTTTATTTACGCTTTCTTTACTCTCCATGAATGTGGCTCTATTTTTACTACATTCTCTCTTTTGACAATACTACGGATTTTTTTTGTTTGTAGTTCGTGCTTCTACTGGTCCATTTTGGCATAAAGTGAATTCCATCTTCGCTTCTGTTAGTCCAGCAGATGCAGCAAACTTGAAGCAACAGGTAAACTATGTTATGTGCTGACATTTTTCATTTCAAATTTGCTGTGTTCAAAGATCAATAATTTTTTGCGTCTGGATGGTTTACTGGATCAGCTAAGTTTGGCTGGGGAGCTTGGTGAGAGGTTATCTCGGATGCAGGACATTGAACTTGATAACTTGGTATTGTAGCTTTATTCTCATCTAGTTTTCTGTTTATGCTTTAAACATTCCACCATTATGGCCTCATACTTTAAAGTTGATTGGATTACACAATATATCAGGAAAATAAACTTCCCAACTAATTCCATGCTGAATTTCTCAGGATCTAGGTGTACGTGTAATTGAGACCAATTGTTCTGAAGAAATTCGTGGCTCCAACTTGAGTAAGGAATTTGTTAGGTCTGGTGCTGAAGGCGGCAGATTCAACATGGGAATGCCTGACAAGGCTGTACCCCTGTACCATCGAGTTCTTTCTGCCTTGATAGAAGAGCATGATTGTGATGAATATTACCATCAATGTGAAGGAAAAAACATGTTTTTTCAATCAGCGAGTGACGATTCTCATTGTGGTTCTTGTAACCTTAATGATTATGAACACAGAGATAGAGATAGAGATAGAGTGGAATCAGAGGCCGAGTCAACAATTGATTTTCAAATCCCAAACTCGAAGCATAATATGTTTGACAGATTCTCTTGTGGTAAAAGTGCCGTGTGTAACTCGTATCGGAACCCAAGCATGTCTAGCTTCATTCATGGTGGAGGGCAGTGGCAAGACGAAGATTTATCACACAGTGATGTTGAACATCCCAGTGAAATATTTTCAAATGATTCTTTCCAGCTGCAATCTGGGGATCTAAACGTACCAAATGTTTCTTCCAACTGTCAGTATCAGATGATGCGACTAAATGACAAACTTCTATTGGAACTACAAAGTATAGGGTTGTATCCAGATACCTTGGTGGGTTTTTTTACTGCAGTTTCACGCTTAGAACTTGTCGATGAGCTTTATTTAATACATTTCTCACATCTGTGTTCTTTTGCACCTTACATTAGTTTCCATTCTGTTTTTACTGTAGCCGGATCTGGCCGATGGAGAAGATCTCATTAACCAACAGATTATGGAGCACAAAAGAAGCCTGTGTCAACAGGTTTGCACTTATATACATTGAACTGGTTGCTCACCAAAAACAAAGAAGTATATTTATATATTATTATTCATTTTCTAAATAAAATTTGTCTTATATTTACGTTTCTAAATATTCTCGCGTCTTTTGCTGGGACAAAGCTATAAAAAAAACTGCATTATATTCATCAAACATCCTAGTTACAAGGCAAACCAGCTTGACATACCTATTTAATAACTTCCTTCTCGTTTGTAATGTTATATCTTTTAATAGATTGAAACAAAGAGGATCAACCTGGAAAAAGTGGAAAAATCTATCCTGAGAGGAAAAGATGTGGAAAAACGGTAAGACTTGTATAGCCAAATTCCAAAATTGCAGAAGTTAAAAAGGACTCGTATTGAGCTTCTAGCATGCTCTGTTGTTAGTAGCACCACCAATCCTGTTGTAAATATAATCATAACAAACATTTTTTATGTAGGTCGGTTTATGTACGTGCTACATATTAAAATTAGTCTAGAGATTTATTAAAATTATGTGATTTCTAGAATTAAATAAATTATAATAATCTTCTTATAGTTACTTTCAAATATTATTTTACTAAACCTTGATACTCAACCCTACAATGTGAGCGGTAAGGGTTATTTGTTTTTAAATAATTTTAAAATTAATATTTTGTACAATTTTATCTTATATTCAAGTATTAAAATTAATAAATGTTATTTAGTTTTAAAAATAGAGGTGCTAATTTTAGTTTGATATTCAGTGGAAGTGTGAGGATATTGTTTCCACTTTTTCTATAGCATGTAGATTTGTGCTTTACCATGCAATGTTTAGTATTTGGTGAAGATATAGATTTCCGTGGTAGTTTACTACTACAGATTGAACTCATTGTTCTTATAGGTTTTTTTTCTTGGCATGGTCAATGGTGTACAATTTTTTGTCTTTCTTTTTAGAATTTTATTATCGTCCTGCTCAACCAATTGTTATAAAAAATTTGGCCCGACTTCTGGGCGATCTTTAGTTTTTATATCTTTTCATGATGAGGTTGGAATGCTGATATATAATATAACATGCAGAAAAGTTGAGGAAGTCGCTATGGACCAACTTGTTGAGATGGCTTACAACAGGAAAATGGTAAGTTCGTAGTTCGTTTTCTGTTTCCATTGTTCATAAAAATCAGTTAATTTCATTTTTTATATTAAATATATTTGTAAAAGCTTGAGTATGTGTTCGTGTATTATTATTTCTTTTGATTTTCTTTTTTGATGATTGACGTTAACCCAGCAATTATTGGGAAAAAAAAAGAAAGAATACAATAGCACGCTAAAATAGAGACACGAAAAGGGGGCAGCGTATAAAAAAGATCTCTAATTAAGTAAAATGAGCTCTAATTAATAATCACATAAATACTTCGTCACACGAGCCCAGAGAGACAAAGAATCTTACAAAAGACCAAACCTCCTTGAGAGATCTCTCAAGTTCTCTGTGAATTCTAATCGTTCTTGAAAATATTCACCTTCAACTACGAGGCCAAGGCCAAAACACTCAAGGAAGAAGGATTAGCTAAACAAAGAACAAAGAACTTACATGATATAAGAACCCTTTAGATGGGCTAGGATTACGAGTACGGCATCCCTTCTCCCCAAAGTACAATGTAACTCCCCAAGCAAAAAAAAATAAGCTAAACAATATCCAACATTTCCCGATTGAAAAGGCATGCCAACGAAGGAGAGAACATGTGCTGAGATAAAACCGTCCTCGCCAAGTGGAGGATAGCTGGAATAACTGAGGGAACAAGGATCAGAGGGGCCTATCTCCCACCTATTTATCCTTCTATAAAAGTGTCCTTTCCATCTCTAATCGAGCAACATACAAAAAGAGAGATTTATTTCTTAGGGTTTTTGGAAGCGTCTTTGATTCCACTCGAGATCCATTCAAATGGGGGCAACCTCAATTTGCTCACAATGACCTTATGCCATAAGGTCTTGATTCCATTATGAAACTTCTAAAGCCATTTAGTTAAAAGGGACTTGTTACAACTCTCACATTACCAATCCCTAGGACCCTAACATCTGGGTGAATCACATTGCATCAAATTAACATCACCAAGTTTTCATATGGATGACATACACGTCTATCAAGTTGGCAATTATAGCACCAACTTCATGGGCACTAATGTGGGGCTGCTAATTAGAAAAACCGGCAGGATTTTTCTTCTCAACCTTCCATCAACGACAATGACAACCATGACTACATCATTACTTAACTCTTAATCCTGGGTGATATAGCTTGTATTTATCGATTTTTTATTAAATTTTCTCCTTAAATTTGGTTTCCTATGTAGTTGGCTTCTCCTTCCCCATTTCGCTTTTCCCTCTTTCCCTCCCATTGTCTATCTTCTCTGTAACTCTTTCATATATGAATGAAATGGTTTCCTATAAAAAAAACTACCTCCCAAGTCCCACATAACTAAGTGAGCACTTTTCTCCACCTCAACCTCTTTTTAAAGGTAATCCTCCATAAGCTTCTCAAAGGTACACTGACATAGGGATCCGAAAAAGAGACAAAGTAGATTGAGATCTCACTCAAGATTGACGGAAAAAGAGTAGGTTTCAAAAAGCTCATCTTCCTGAACAATCATCTCTTTTAAATCTTACTTATCCCAAGAGACGAGCATTTGGGGTTATGACCCAAGAGAAGACCTAGATAAGAAGAAAAGATCGGCCCAGCAAGAGCTACCTATGGGTGCAAGGAGAAATCAAGATGTTACACCAGCTGAATTGCATGTGGTTTGTGTGGCTTTAGTTTCCATCTAATCTTCAATAGCGTGATTTCAAGCTGCATACTTTTTTTCCTCACAAATATTTTCTTGGTGGTTTGGCTTCAATTCAACACTCAAATCTAGGTAAATCGATCCACTCAAATCAACCTAAATTGAAATGTTCACCTCTATGCCTACTTGCTCACAGTTCCAACTCGAAGAGTTGGCACTTACTACTTACCTCTATTAATCATCTTTAACCCAGAAATGACTTATTCAGGCTGTTTGAGCAAAAAAAAGATGATATCATTTGGAAATTGAAGATGAGACGAGAGCATATTATCCTTTCCAACTTCGTAACTAAGGGCATATCCTCTCAAGTCCCCTCTAGAGATTATAATCCTACCTAAGACGTCCACAATGAGCATTAAACGAAAGGGTGAGTGAGGATCTTCGTTTTGAAGTCTCTCCTTGGCACAAATCTTCCCCTTCGATTCTTTTGATCTTTACTCAATGGAAGTGTGGGTAATTATCAAAAAAAGAAAAAACATATCTAACACAAAGATGAGTACCTCAACGATCTAACACAACTCCAAATCCACGACCTTCATTTGTACCCAAAACTTTTCTTAGCTAGTACTCTATCCAAGAAGTTTCAGTCTGCATGGTTGAACAACTTTCCTAAGTCTATCTTAAAGACGACCCCTCTTGTTTGCTAGGTTCTATATACATCAATACCTTGGTTCGAATGAAACACACCTCTCAACTTCTAGCCAACCCCTTGGCTATCATCTTGTTTAGAGAATTTTTTATAATGTGTATATATATCCATGAGTTCCAGGATCAACTTACTCGTATTTTGACTATTCTAACGGGACATACCACATGACCCTACAACATTTGGATGTCAAAGAAACCTGTAAGAAATTAATTTCTTAGTTGGTGGCCATTATGGATTAAACCCACAATGATTTCTTAAGAGTAGAATTTAGGTGATGGTTGGGCAGCTTCATAGTTTGCTGCTTAGCCACTTGTCACCATTTCATTTGACCATAAATTTCTTTATACTTACAAACTTGACGGCGTTTGAGGTGATAATTAAAGCCTATTGAACTTTCAAAATGCTGTTCTTCTCTCTTTACACTTTTTTTTTTTTTATCTTTTTTCTTCTTTCTTTTGAGATCTTTTTGGTATTATTTTTTTTAATCTTTAATGAATTTTTTAGTTGTACCTCAAAATCATAGTCCTGGACTTCTAGGTAAATCTAAGTTTTTTTTTTTTTTTTCAAAACTCCTCCAAAGTTTTTCAAATTCTGTGAATACTTCAAATTAACTAATTAAGAACACTTCAAATTAACTAAAAAAATTGTGTGAAAACCAGAGAGCTGGGTTAAAATAACACCTTAAAACTGAGAGACGCAACAGAGAAGAAAAATGTGGGAGAGAGGATTTGTATCCTCTATTTTTATTATTTACCGCTTAAAAATAAAAAATAAAAAATCTAATCAGCTGTCTCAAACGCCGTGAAATATTAAAAATTGAAAAAACGTGGCCTAATGAAATGGTGACAAGTGGCTGAGCAGCCAAAAATGGGTGCCACCCAGCTAGCACCTAAATTCTACTCATTTCTTAATGTTCTTTTCACCACTAAGCTACCCATGATATATATATTACAAGAGTATGTAGTTTTTCATACAGGTAGAGAGATACTTGGAAGGACCCAGTATTAGTAGGAATTCTTCCGACCTGCACTGTACCCCACAATGGGCATTGGGTGCGGTGGGTATGAAAAAGAAATTTGAACATAGATTTGGGAGCAAGAATGACATATTTGATCCCGCTACCTCGTTTACATTCTTTCATCTTGTAGTTGGAGAATTCAATAATTAAATTAATAAATGTATGAAAACTCACTAGCCTATTTATATTGCAGCTCTAGAATCGGATAAATTTCATCACAATTATAATCCTCTAGATAAAACATCGGGTATGGTATCTAATCCCTAAACCCCTTTGACCTTTTGACGGAGAAAATTGCAAGTTTTGATCATTGGAATGCAAAAGACACTAAATTAAAAATGTGGAAACTTTAAACGTATATTGGTCTGGATAGAACATTGGAGTGCACATTAGTTGGTTGGCATCGATTTTGGACTCAAACCAATCTTGAAAGCTGATCCTTAAACTAGCAATAGACCAAAGACCATCTTATTGCTTGCTATGAAACTTTAGCTTTTGAGAAATCTCAATAGTGTAATCTGTCTTGTTTAAGCCGCACATTAAAATTTGAGAATATGTTAGACAACCTGAGCATGTATTAAGTTTGCAAGGTAATGCGAAGCTTGAACTTAACCCGTCAATGTAGAGAGAAGAGAACTTCATAATTTATTCTTAGAAGAAACCGTTATTCAATGTTAAATGAGTTTATATTCACATGAGAACTTGATTCATTCTTTAGTTGTGAGGGATGCTTGAAGGAAGCGAGCTTGAGCTTTCATGGAGGAATCATTTTATTCACTTTTTTTATATTTTCTGTAACCTGCATTATCATTTTCAATTCGTTGGATGAGTTGGCAGATCAGATAATTTGTTTGGAAAATGAAAAAGGGTCTGGAAGGGTTTTAGTTGGACTTTGGTACTTATATTAGCCTATTTATTGCGTTCTCATAAATTATATATTGACAGGGATATCGTGGCAGTAGCGCTTCAAAAAGTATGGTTCGCAGGGTCACAAAATCAGCGGCCCGGTCCTTTATGAAACGTACTCTCACAAGATGTCACAAGTTTAAAGATAGCGGGATTAGTTGTTTCAGTGAGCCTGCATTGCAGGATATTATTTTCTCTATGCCTCCGCAAAAAAGAGACGCAAAAACTGTTGACTTTGGTGGTTCCACGACTGCTACTAATACATTTTACGAGTCTTCCCATCAGACGGACTACAGGGGATTGGGTATGCCAATATCACTTTCATTTGATGTAATCTTGGTTTTTTAAATATTTGTTTGTGTTCGAGTCAGCTTACGTGCACTTCGAGTATTTTCACTTCGGGTATTTTCTTGAGACAATCTACTTGATCCTATAACATTTAGATGTCAAGAAAATTCGTAGAAAATTAATTACTAAATTATGTGGTCACTATGGATTAAACTTATAAACTCTCAGATGTTCCAAACCCTCTTTAACCAACCCAAGAAGCATTAATTGAGTGCTCCTGTAAAGGCTCTTAAAAGCACTTAAACATTTTTATCTAACTTCATGAGCATTTTTTTTATATCTATGACTGTCCATACCAACTTGCGTGCACATTGACTATTGTCACAGAATATATTGCCTTATCCTAACACATTTGAATGTCAATAAAACCCGTATGAAACTAATTTCTAGGTAGGTGACCATCATGGATTGAACTCATCATCTCTTGGTTTTTTAATAGCGTTTTAACGAACTTCAATTTCAGTTTTCTTTTGACTCGAGATGCAAACAAATATCCTAGAAATTTCTTAAATTACTTCTATTTGGCTAAAAGTACGGCACATCCTTGCAGAATTCATTTCAAACACACACCAACAGTTTCTTTATCTTCGTTTCCCGTTATTACAGGTACTGTTTCTGGCCCATACGAGACATACGACTCACAGATTGATATGCTGGATAAAGGTTCATCAAATGCTCAAGCCATTAATTCTACTGAGCAAGGCTCTATGCGAGGATCCATGATGATCAAGCAGAAGAAGCGGGAAATGCGCATAGACGAAGTTGCTGGAAGTGCTTCCTCCAGGATCACAACTGGGCTCACCCCAGGCACAAAAGGCAAGAGAAGCGAAAGAGAAAGGGATCCAAACAAAAGCCATACACTTCCCAACTTCTTTGGTCCATCATTGGATGGCTGCCAAGGTGTCCGAAAATCGAGGGCGAACCCCAGGCAGAAAGGAAATTGTTTGTCAACCTCAGAAGAGTCTTTGACAAACAAATCTCGTAAAACGGGAGCGAAATTCGGGGACATAGCTAGAGAAATTGACTCAGCATTGCCAGGTAACTTTCTGCTGGGGTCATCTAAAGACACTGAGGAGTCTACTGGGTTGAGTAACTTGCAGATGCATGATTTAGATGGCATAGAAGAGCTAGATGTGTCGAAAGACCTCGGCGATCATCAAGACCTCGGTTCTTGGTTGGATATTGATGAAGATGGGTTGCAAGACCACGATGCTATCGGTCTCGAAATTCCAATGGACGATCTCTTTGAGTTGAATATGCTGATGTAGACTGGAATTCATTCATGTCCTCCATTTATCCCTAAAATTACAGTACCACTTACCTGAGTTCCTTTTAACTGCCTTCATTTCATATTTGTGTATATAATTCCTCAATAGTGATTTTGCTCTGTAACTATTGGCAAATTCATTTTGTAACCCGTAACCTTAGTTGTAAATTCGCTTGCTCTTTCTTCTCCTTTTGAGTTGTTAATTTCAATAAAAATGTTTCAATTTTTTTGGGAGTTAAAGGGAAATGTCGTGGAAATATCTATGTTTGCAAAATATAATCAATTGTGCAAAGTGAGCTAAGCTCAGCCATAAGTACGCATTCGACCAAGTTCAAATTTCTTCATTTCAATACTGTTATTGAACTTAGAAAAAGATAAAAACTAGTGGCAGAAATAAGGAAATCTTTTATGAAATGACCCCACTAAAATTGAGATTTATTGCAAAATGTAGAGCTAAATAAAATATATAAATAAGAACTTGGTTGTTTTTTTAAAACATAGGTAAAATGTATATATTAAAACGAAGAAATTTGAATGATGTCTTATACATTAAAATTTGAAAAAATATTTGGAAAGGGAAAGCAAATAAGCGTTGGGGTTCAAGTTTATCATCTTCTACATTCTTGAATGTTGGCCTAAAACAAAAGCTTTGGTATGTAATTATTTAATCTAATACAGTCAAAGATATTGTTAAAATTTTATGCATGGATAAATCAATAAAATTTAGGAACCAATCAATTTTGTTAGATGAAAGATTAGAATAATTAGGAGGAAAAAGATGAAGAACTATAAATAAATTGTTAAGATTTAATGATTGAGTTAGTGGTGTATTGATTATCTTAATTGATGATAATTTATTTCAATGCTACGATCACTATTTTAGAGCAAAACTTTCTATGTTAGGTTTGTTGGGAGGGATATATAGTTTACATTTTTTTTAAGAGATTATGAATGTCCAAGAAGTTATTAAAAAAAAAGTTATGGACATAAATATATTTTTTTTAAACAAGGATAACCACGTCTATTTCAAGGTCAGGCACTAGAGAAATTGAAAGAGTAAGGTCACAAGTAAATCTCAAACATGAAACTTTAAGGGGAGCATATCTTCAAAACACCAGCCTTCAACCACTGCGTCATCTCTTGAAGACTATGGACATGAATATACCCATGCACTTATCTCTTCCATTTTATAAAATTTACCTCCAAACTTTCATGCAACTTGTCTCCTTTAATCTATATAAGAGAGAGATGAATAAGGCCACAATTTTCTTGTTCTTTTCTTATGAAGATACCCTCTTTATGTAACCGCTTTAAATAAATGAAGTGGAAACCTAGCTTTCATAATTCAAATCCTCCACATAAAAACTATTATTATTGTTGTTCTTATATATATTTGCCTATGCCGACAACTTTGTGAGTTAGTTTATTTCCTCACTCTTTGTCTTTTCTAAATTAATTATTATAGACTTTTCATTCCAAATTGAATACCTCTTCAACCCTCTATTGAAATAGATGACAATTTGTATTCAAAGATTAAAGAATATGAATTTTGTTGACATAAAGAGTAAGATGCTTTCAAGAGTATTGTCCCATAAAAATGAAGTTTAATTATGGCACTAGCTAGCTTTTATCGGTCGATGTTGAACCTAATATGTCAAAACTTATAAGCAAATTATGTGTCTTTGAAAAGGATCATTAGAAAAACATAAAATATATAAATTTCTTCTACACAAAACGAAATACTATAGTTTACTTAATAGAAAGAAGAAAAAAAAACATTGTGAAAAACATAGATTTAAGAAAAACTTACGAGATTAATCAAATTCAGGAAAAAAATATATACAAATATAATCGTTTTTTTTAATTAGCAAGCATAATTATAGGTATTACACTATAAATGCAAATATTTTAAAATTTGCTTACATGTGTAATTATTTTGTGAGAATAGTTTATCTAGTACAATTTTCCTTAACAAAATTAAAACTATTAATATCTAATCAACTATATCCATTTAAAATTTATTTTATTGAGAAAAGTTTAGGCCATGACTATCTTTTTCGTGTCTATATATGCATTCCAATTTAAATAACATTTTATTGTTCTTTAACATAAAAATAAAAAATAAAATAAAATATTGTCTAAATTGAACTATACGTCCTAAAGATAGGTCATATTGTGATGACCTAAATTTTTTTATGTTATTTTTTCAAATTTAGTCAAGTGAAACTAAGGGCGTGTTTGGAGGGAGTATTTACTTAATCCAGATTAAGTAAATACCCCTAATACCTGTTTAGTGGCTGGATTACCTAAATTCAAAATTTGGATTAAATGAATACGGATTAGCTACAGTTATTTTTTTTAAATCTGTCCTTTTTCTGCTTTCTCTCTTCTCAGTTTTCACGCCTCTCTCTTTTCTTCTCCATTTCTTTACGCCAATTTCTCTGCCGATTCAAGCTTCTAATGATCATTTTTTTTTTCATTAATCTTCTTGTTCTTGAAATTTCGCATCCATAAAACTCTGAAATCCATATTTTTAAGGAGTTTCAATTTTTCGTCTTCTTCTTCGTCCAGATCTGGGTTCGTTTCATGTCTAAACTTTGATTTCCTTCCTAGATCTGAAGGTCTCGCTGCCGAATCACCTACAAATCTTGCCGTCGTAGACTTTCTTAGGCCTTGCATGTGTGAAAATCGACCTCTATATGCCTTTATCGAATGGTATATTTATGTTAGGAGTTCTATTGACTTGGTAGGATTTGTGGTGTATTAGGCTTGGTGGGATTCCTATACAAAGGTAAGTTTTCTTCA
>JBBMKA010000005.1:3517513-3530450 GCA_037833695.1 Sechiopsis laciniata
GGAACAAAAACGATAGTTCAAAGACTAAAATTAGACTTTTGAAAATTTAGGAATCAAAATGAAACTTGCATGATAGTTCAGAGACCAAAATAATATTTTACCCATTATTATATTTTTCAACAATCTTAGTTTAATGGTCAACTACATATTACATCTAAACAAATATTTTGTGAAAATAGTTAAAATATACGTACGTCGATTTGACACTCATTCCTTTAACTTCCTTTTTTCCCTTTTCCTATTGGACATAGATTTACATTGGGAGATTAAAAAGAAATGCTTGCATGAAAAAAAAAAAGAAATGAAAGAGCTTTTAAAAGTATGCATAACAATATTACTTTCTTCAGAACTTACTTTTTTTTTTCCATTGGACATAGATTTACATTGGGAGGATATAACATTGGTAATTCAAAGGGAAGATAATCATAATTAAAAAGTTATATTTTCCTTCTAAATGATAAGATGATGAAATATGATAGCAATCCCAAATGGATTTGTTTTTGAACAAACAAGACATGTTTCAAATGGCTATCTAAGAAAAGCCAAGCTTTATATTTCATCTCTAATTTCTCTCCCTCTTGTTGTTTTGTGATCAAAAGTTTGGAAAATGGGGATTGGAACTCTGAATCATTTGTAGCTCAGTTGTTGTTTGGCATGAATTTTCATCATTCAAGTAGCTCCTGTTCAATATATATTACATTTCATTATATCACATCATTCAAATATAAGAGAGAAAAATTTATAATGAGAAAAACAAAATATGAAGCTTCAAAAGTATTATTAAAACAATTCGAACGTCAATCAAAATCATAGATATGTTAGAGAAATGTTGCTTTTTTTTCTTAAAAGTTTTGATGAAAAAAAATTAAATATTTAGACATGATATGGAAACTTAACTATCATGGAGTGACATAATCGTCAAAAAAAGTCACGAAGAACTAAGAGTTAATGAGTTCAATTCATAGTAATCACTTACCTAAGAATTAATTTCTTACCAGTTTTCTCTACATCAAAATATTCTAGGATCAGACTGTATGTCATGTGACATTAGTCAAAATATGCATAAGCCAACTCAAACAGGATATTATATAGTTTAAAAATTGAAGTAAATTTTAGAGACAAAAACTATAGTTTAAGATTATGATGATTTGATTGGTCGCTTTTCAAACCAACATGAATGCATGCATATACATGCATATAAATGCGTACGGTTGAAGGTTATAAGTTTAATCCATGATAGTCATGTACCTAAAATTTAATTTCTTACAAATTTTTGAAACATCTTAATATTATAGAGTGAGATTTGACATGTCTCATGACAATAGTTTCACCGAATAAAAGTTGAGAATCTTACTCTCTTGGTCGGGAAACCCACAAAGAACTAAGAGCTCGAAGCCTTCCATAGTACTCTCCAATGACCATAAAACATTGTGCGGCCTGTCGAACTGTCAATATTCGACGCAATTGATGAAGTGTTTGTTGTCTCAACATATCAGCCTGCATCACAAATTCTAATTATTATTATTATTCTATATAAATAAAATCTATATAATACAAGAACAAAAAAATACTCTCTTTTTTTTTTTCTTTATTCATTATTATATATCAATAGAGCAAGACTTTATATTATGTATTCTTTGTTTTTTATGTTCTTAGTTGATGGCTCACCCAAAACATCTCTTTCTAACCAACCTTTTGATAGAGACTTTTTTTGTTAAAAAAAAAAACGATTTCATCTGTATTGTTTATAATAACACCACCTTTAAAAGAAAGCTACATTTTTTTACTCAATAATACATAATTGGACATCAAAACAAACTAGATTTTATTGGGATTGTGAAAATTTTATTATTTGTTTCTGAAAAGAATTTTGTTATTTTTACTTGAAACTCAACTTCCAATTGTTTCCATTGAAATTGTGAAAATTATGCTATTTATTTCCATGTTGTGGAGGCCTTTCTTTTAGGTTAATTATTTTAGGCCAAATTATTGTTCTGGTCTTTCTAATTCGTTATTAGTTGTGGGGAGGCCTTCAAAGTATTTAATCTATTTGTTAAGTGTCCCAAAAAATTATATTATAAATAAAGAAGAATCCAAATGCCAAAAAGAGATTGTGCAACATAATAACACAAAAAATAAGGAAAGAAAAATCCTCACATGTTAAGACACCGAGTAACTTAGGCCCGTTTGATAATTATTTGATTTTTTGTTTTTTATTTTTGAAATTTAAACTTATTTTTACTCAAATTTTCTACAATCTGCTCTATCTTTTCTACATTCTATCAATCTTTGCTTAAAAAAGTATGTGAATGTTCGCCAAATTTTAAAAAAAAAATAAAAACAAAACAAAAAACAAACTTTTGAAAGCTGCTTCGTTTTGTTTACAAATTTTTGTTTGATTTCTACAAAAATAGGTAAGATGTAGATATCTAAGTAAAAAAAAGAACACATGTTAAGATTGTAAGCTTAAATTTCAAAAACCAAAAACTAAAAATTATCAAACAAGGCCTTAATAATAAGTAATGTTTTGGAAGATCCAACTAAACTGTAGAAACATCTTCAAATATATACATATGTAGGCACTAAATTAGAAGCTTTTAAAACTTCGAAAATATTATAAGTACTATGAAATTTGTTATCATATATCACACATTTAAACTTTTAATTTGATTACTCATCATTATAAGTTTTGTCAAGTGTTAGTAATTACACTTTCAAAATTTTAATTGAATAAATCCAATCAGCCTCTATATTTTTTGTAAGGGTTATAATCGGTCTTTAAACTTCAAAAAACCGAACCAAACCCTATATAACTTCTTTTTTTTTAGATCGAGGTCATTGAATATACCCATTGATATCGCTTAGTTAAGTTCTTTTTAACAACCCATCTTAAGCCATGTTTGCTAAGTCTTTTTCAAAACGTAAGGTCAGTTTGATAATCATTTGATTTTTTTTATTTTGGTTTTTGAAATTTAAGCTTTTTTTTTTTCATATTTTCTATAATGTACTCCATTTTTCCTACAATATACTTAACTTTCATTAAAAAAGTATGTGAATGCAAACTTTTGGAAACTATTTTTTTTTGTTTCTAAATTTTGGTTTGGTTTCTACAAATATAGGTAAGATATAGTTATCAAAGTAAGAACAAACATATGATAAAATAGTTGTAGTAAGCTTAAATTTAAAAAACCAAAAACTAAAAATAAAATAGCTACCAAACGGGACCTAAGTTAACCGTTATTCAAAATTGAGTCGTGCAACGTCCATATGAGAGCAAAAGGAGACCTCTTGTCTTATATGATTTCGGCTAATCACGAGGTTAAAGGTTTAAATACAGGAGTAAAGAAGTGAGTGACCTGGCGGATGAAGCCTTCAAGGTTGGAGAGCTTGCCGGCAGCCTCGGCCATCTGGTTGATTCCGTCGACAAGGGCGGTGCCGGCGATGATGTATACGAGAGAATGCTGCAGCTGCTCCAGCCCCTGAAACAGAGCATCCTCTGTTTCCTGTGAAGATCTTTGCAAATTGCAAATTCCCACTGCTTGTTGCTCTGTCAATGTCTCTAATTGCGGAATTAGCATCTGTTTTTTCCACAACAAAAAAATTCATCACTTTTTTTCTGTTAATTCAAAAACACAAAGATGAATTTCAAATTTCTCACGCTCACAAACCTCAATGAGCTTCGATGGCCGAAATCCGCCAATCCACAGGAAGCAACGCTCGGCCGGAGTCATCCACATTCCGGTGATCAGATGAAACACGTCGGATTTTGCTGCCATGCTTTTCAGGTGAAATATTTCGTCGTAGTGACATATGTAACTGTCTACTATTACATGGAGATCGCTGTCCGGTAGATGCCCTTGCATCGCTGCTCGAAGCTCCGCCATTAGACGGTGGTCCTCGTCTAGCCACCGCGCATACTCCATGTCAAATATTGCAGCTCCTAATCAGACATTAAGTACGATCGAATAAACAAGAGATTATAAATTCTAACCATAAAAAAAAGTTCCTTGACCACCAAACCACTATAAATTTTGAAGACAAACAATTTTTCAATTAGCCACATTGCCTTAAATAATCAATAGGTACAATTTGTCTTGTTATAAATATAAAAATTCCAATTCCCATGAGAAAATGGCCTTCCACCTATTCCCCAATTTATAATTTTAGCCTTTATCAATAAAGGCAAATAATAATAATAATAATAATAACAACAAACTTTTATCATAAAAAAAAAAGACTCACCGGAGCTGATATTGCTACCCATAACACCCCCACAAGCTCCTAAAATCAACCCCTGATTAACACAAAATCATTCCAAAATCACTCACATAATTCAAAATATTAAGCAATATCAACAACATTAACACTAAGATTATTATACACTTATGCGAAAATCAAACATTTGTTAAATCTAATTTGAATTTCAAACCTGAGAACGTGCTGTATGAAGATCTTGTTCAAGCTGAGAGAGCTTGATTCTACTGGACTCAAGCTGCTGAATATAAGCCTAATCACAAAAATGGAGAAAAAAAATTAAAAAGAAAGGTTTGAACTTTTCAAATGGGTATTTCAAATTCTTTAATGGGTTCATAAATTTTGCAAAAAGAAATTCTGGGTATGAAAAAAATTTGATCTTTGCTCAAACCTTCTTCCTCAAACGACTCTTTCTTGCAGCTTCTCTGTTTTGCGCCAATCTTCTCAGTGTCTACAAAAGTTAGTTTTTTTTTTTCTTTCAAATTTCCAAAACTAAAAGAATGAAACAGGAAGCTTAAACTTCAAACTACTTTGAAAATTCATAAAAAAGGAAGAAAATAAAAAAACCTTGGCATCAAGCTGCCTCTCTGATGTTGAACCAGCTCCTTTTCTCTGTGAAAAGTTGAAGAACAAGCAATTTGTTACAAAAAAAAAAAAAAAAAACACCCATTTAGTCAAAACAAAGCAAGATATAACTGAAAAAAGCATGAAAATAGTTGAAAATCAGATTGCTGACAGAGTTTGTAGGGGAAATGGAAGGAAGATTATGAAACTGTTCTTGAGATTGGGTGTTGGCAACTTGAAAATTGAAGCAAAACTCATTGTTTTCTTCCATAGTTGTATGGTTTTTTCAAAGAATGAGAAGAGTTTTTAGTGAATTTATAATGGGAAATCAATGGTAATAAAGATTCTCTCTCCAAAATCAAGCAATCGTCAGAAAATCTGCCAGAATTCAGAAAAAGCAAAACAAAAACGAACCTTTTCTTTGGCAGAGGATTGATTTTGGTGCAATAATAATGGTTGAATTTGGTCAAAACCTTGAGCTGAAGAACAACCCTTTATGCTAATTGGAGATTCAGGTTCCATTTCCAGCTCTGCTTTGCTTGTAAAAGTGTTGTTTATATTGGCTGATCCAGAATCTGTGCTCTCTGACTTTGAACCCTAAAAAAAATTTTAAAATGATGATCAAAAACAAAGAAATTTAGGGGTTTTTTTTGAAATGGGTATTGAAGTTTTTAATGGGAAAATGAAGTGATACCAATGTTGGGGTTTGTTGAAACCTTATTGGCCAAGAAGGGAACATTTCAAGAGTAGCAGCAGGCTTAAAATCTGCAATGAAAGCACACAAGAAGAAGATGGTATCAAACAGAATCAATATCAAATAATAATAAAGATTTTCTTTTTATTTTTCTTTTTTTCTTTTAAAAAAAGGAACCTAATCCAACTTTTGAGCAGTTATGGAGTTAGTACAGAGATAGGGTCAGAATTTTTACTCTGTTTGTAGCCTCATGCAATTCAACTCTATTGCTCTTTGAAATCATTTGCCATTAAAAATGGAAACTTTAATTTCTCATCTCTCTCTCTCTCATTAGTAAAGTTTCAGAAGAAAAAAAAAAAAAAAAGGAGGCTTACGTGGCGATTTGGATTCATCATTTCCAAGCTTTACTCCCTGCAAGACTATGGCTTCTTCAAGCTCACCAAAATCAAAAGCTGCTCCTTCTTGATTCCTATCATAAAAATACAAACTTTAACATAATTCATTAATGAAAACAATAAAACTTGATAAATTTAGAAACTTTACATGAAAACAGCAGAAGGGTTGTGGTGAATTCCATGGAAATTTGAGTATGGGGAAGAGTTGGATAAGCCGGCGCCGTCGACTCGCTGATTCGCCATGTTCGACGAGCTCGATTACGCCATTTTCGAGCTTGATGAGATGCCTAAGAAACAGAGGAAGCTAAGAGAGAAAAAGGGTTATGGAAGAAGAGAAAGAGGGAAATTGAAAGAGGATTTAGAAGGCCTTTTTATTGTGAAAGTGAATATCCAAGGAGGCAAAAATAGGGAAGGTGTCATTTTCTTGAGATATATATCATATCTCTCTTTTTGTTTATTTTTATTTTTATTTTTATTTTTTTGGGAAATTGGTATTGTGATTTAATGGGAAGAATTGGGAGTTTTCTATTTCTCTACTTCTCCATGAAGAAACCTAGTTTTCTTTCTTTTTTCTTTTATTTCATTTTTATAATATATATGTTTTTGGTTTTGATTTTGATTTCTCTTTGTTTTAATTATCGAGAAGGAATTTGTTATTGTTGTTATTGTAACTCATTTCAAGATGCAGAAAAAAACTTGTCTCAGCCGACCTGTTACAATTGCTACTCTGGCTCTGCTCTGACTTTAACAATAACAAATATGCCAACAAACAAATTAAAGGTGTGTTTGGATTTCCCTATATTAAAATGAGTTTAATTTAGTTATTTTTAATTTCTTTTTTTTTCAGTACAATGAAGTGAAAGGATTATAGTTGGATAATTAACTACACGTTTGATAATTGATATTAATAGTAGTTTGATTGATAAATTTAATAGAGGATTTGATAAGTGGTTAAAGGCGATTCTTAACCAAAAAACTAGTTTTAGAATAGTGGTTGTTTACTGCTTTTCTTCTGCAATGAAAAAACAAACACATTCTTATTATATTTATTAATGTAAGTATAGTTCAGTTCTTATGTATTGAAATACCGAAAGAGTTGGTGTCTTATTGGTTTCATTATTTAATGGTAATTTAATTCAACACCAAGTCATGAAATCGATATTTAGGTCTCATTGATTTGAGAGTAGTATCTGAGTCTAAGGTTTGTGGTCCCCCTCTTCCAATTTGTACTAAAAATAAAATTTGTTGTGTTAAAATCACAAGATTTGTGGTCCACTAACCCAACTATTTATTGTACTAAAAATAAGTTTTTTTTTTTTTTTTTTTTTTTTAATGATCAAAATTTGGAGCTTCACTCCAATGACACTCAGTGGCACCATTGATATGTCTCTAAACTGCAATATAAAGATATATCAAGGGAGTGATTGAGACAATTTAAAAGTGTACAAATTTATAAAAATATTTTTGAATTCTTAGATTTCTTGTGAAGTTTATAATTTAAAATTAAATACTTTATCGATGACATTTTAATAATTCATAATTTTGGTTTTCATCTATTATTTTTAAAAATCGATTTTTATTATCTATTGAGTTTCTTTTTTTACTTATTTTATTTTAAAAATAAAATTTATATTCACATCAAAAGAATCGGACTATCTTTAACTTATTAGAAGTTAATATTAGTTTAATCAACATTTTAATTACTATTTTGATATGTTAGTAACAAGTGTGTTATTCCGAATACTAAAATTGAACACTATTAATATAACCGACATAAAAATGTTTGATTTTGGAATAGAAACTTAACCAAAAATTTAGGGACTAAAAATGTATTTTATATTTTTTCATGTTAGTCCTCAGTCATTCAAGAAATTATTCGCCAAGATGGTTACTATAAGATTATATTTTTAAAATTGTTGAACTTAAATTTTAAATTTAATCGGCTACTAATAAACAATAGTTATACAAATCAAATACTTTTACAATTTCTATTTCATTTATGTAACGGTGAAAAACTATCGATTTTTTTGAATAATTTCCTTTTTCATTCGAGATTTGATTTCAATTTCATCTTCGTAGTTCTAAATTTTTTATTTGTTTTTCTTTCATTCTTTTAGTTAGATTGTTGTTGGAGTAAGGATCGAACTACTACCATGGGCTAATGTATGGACAGTTAAATCAAAGACATAACTATGATACTAGTTTTTTTAAACAAAGATAATTATGCCTGTCTTTAGGTCAGGTATCGAGAGATATAAGAGATGGAGACATATGAGGTGTCGATAAATTATTATCATAGGTGAGTCTCGAACTTGAAATTTTAAAGAGAGTATACCTTCAAAACTCAAGTTTTCAATCACTGTGCCACTTCTCAGGAACAATTATGATACAACTTAATTAAAAATAATGACTTTCGACATATTTTTATATATATATATTAAATACAAGTTCTTGGGATTTTTTTTTTCACTTAAAAAGCTTCTATCAATGAAGATCGTGTGGTTACCACTAAAAATACATTGTCATGAAAGGGAATGTTCGCATATGCAAAGACAAATAACTTCTTTCTTTTTTTTGAAAGCCAAAGACAAATAACTTAAGGTGTGCCAAAGACAAATAACTTAAGGTGTGTTTATTTATTTATTATTTTTATTATTATTTTTTTCGCAGAAGAAGAGTGGTAAACAATTATCTATTTTAGAATCATTTATTCGTATTTTTATTGTAAATAACCACTATTAACTCTTTATCAAACCTCACATCAAATTGTATATTAAATTTATCATTAAATACTATTAACATGAATCTAATTAATTATCTCAACCACCGTTAATATCAAAATCTAAACGAGTAAGTAATTACATTATCTGCCATGAGCCCTTTCTCTCTACTCTAATTATTTTTTACCAAATTGAAACACATCTTTAAGAAGAAACGTGAAACTTGTCTTTAATGGTTAGTCTTATTTTGATCTATCTACTTTGAAGTTTATTTCATTTGATTCTTTATTTAAATGTCCAATTTTAATCATTAAACTTTCAATAAAACTTAAATTAGTCTCGATTATAAAGTTTAATTATTTTTAAAATGAAATTGGTGGACATATTTCTAAACTTTGTAGTTATAAAATGTTAGGGAAAACCTTCCCTAATTACCGTAGAAATAAGCAGAAAAATAATTGAGAAATTAAAAGAAAAACAATAAAAGAGAACATAAAAATTTACGTGTGGAAAAAATCCAAAACTAGAGAAAAAAAAACCATGAACAGAAAAAATTTATATTATGTGAAAAATTGTTACAATTACAATAATTCATGTATCTTAACCCCAATTACATAAACATTCTTTTCAAAACTTATATTACTCATACTCTTTATCTCACTCTCTCGTAAGGTAATACAAAATGAGTTTATCTAGAGTCAATACGCCAACCTAAAGTGCTTATAACTACGATGTTTTGAAACCAAAGTCATGTGCTCCTTTTATAGTGTTTGGAGCACACCGCTTCCTTGCATCTTTCTGATTCTTATATAATCGAGATTGTATCAACACATTTCAAACTTGTACTTGCCACAAGCCGACGATCATTCTTTTATCAAATTTCTCCACATCAATTTTCACTAAACTCATAAAGGTTATATATATTCTTCAATCCTAGCAAATCTCCCAGCTATATATAGTTGGTTTCAAGTTTTTTTATTTTTATTTATTTATTTATTATTATTATTATTATGTGGAAGCTAAGACAAACTTACAACCATGGAGCATACTAGAGAATTCAAAAAATTATGAACATGAAACTCTGATACCATTTATTGAGAAAAATCTTCTCTAACTACTATATTAATAAGTATAAAAATAACTGAGAAATTAAAAAAAAAATCAACAAAAGATAACACAAGAATTTACGTAGAAAAACTACAAAGCAATAGAAAAAAACGTGCATTAACAGAAAAAACTTATACTATGTGAAATATTACTAAAATCACAAGAAATTCTCTCTTGACCTCAATTACATAAATATTCTTTTTAAAACTCATATTATTCATACTTTTTGCCTCACTATCTTACAACTTACAAGAGAATACAAAAAAAATTTATTTAGATTCAATACATCAAGCTTAAAGTATTTTTAACTTAGATACTTTGAAGTAAAAAGTCACGTACTTTTATGGTGCTTGAACACATTATTTCTTTAGAACTTTTTCGATTTCTTGCACCTATCCGTTATAAGACGATCTTCTTTTATTATTTTACCAAAACCTAATAAAGAATTAATAAATAATATTTTATTCAATAAAAAACAATTAAGTAGAAATCTAACATAGATATCGATTTTAAGTAACAAATATATAGATTAAAATTAAATCTCTCAAAGAAGGAAAATTAAAATAATATGAACTTTTTAAACTATAAGAATCTTAATAATATTTTAACTTGATTTCAAAAAAATAAATAATAATAATAATAATAACATTTTAACTTATATTTTTCGACATTTGATAATATTTTAACCATAATAAAAAGATCATATACTTTTATAATGTAAAATCTCTCAAGACATTTGATATGAAAAAAAAAAAGATGTATTAGAAAATGCAAGAGGTCAAAATGGAATCAAGCACATGGAATTTAAAAAAATAAAATAAAATAAAAAAGTTATTTTTATAAGAATAATTTTTTTTTTTGTCGGAAATTTTTGTAAGAATAATTAAGTTGTGTATTTATTTTTTTAGTTTTTTTTTTAAACAATAATTATTTTTTTAATTTTATATAATAATGAGAGGGTAGAGTTTCGAATTTATTTGAACTACTACTTTTATGAACTTGAATTTATAATTTCTTAATCATTAAGTATATTAATTGAACAACTATGGATGTTCACGGGGCAGGGCGGGGTCGGAAAATGACTTCCTTGTCTCCGTCCCCGCCACCAAAATCATTTCTCGTCTCCGCGAAATTCACCATTTTTTTCGTTAAGATCGGTTCCGTGGAATTTTTCCCCATTCAATTTATATATATATATATATATATATATATTAATTATAAACTTAAATAATCAAATTTTCTTATAAAATGTTTATAAGTTTTAATTTTATTCTTACCTATAAAAAATGTTCATTTGAATATATAATTTCACTAAAAAAATATTTATTTTATCTAAAAAATGTTCATTTGAAACATGGCAGGAATTGAGGAAACAGGAATGGGAAAGCATTCCCCGTCTCCAACTCCGTTTTCTTTATAAGGAATTTTTTCTCCCGTGAGTCTCGAAACCCGACTCGCAGGAAAAATGGACATCGTTATTAATTAATTTAGATTGATAATGAAATAATAAATTAATAATTAAAAATGGAGTGAAAAATGTAATTAAAATGAATAATTGGGGTTGAGGAACCCACTAGAATCACTGACTCCAATCCCACTCATCTCTCATGTAACCGCCTCAGTTGTTTTATTGGATAGTTTTGTGGGGAAATTAAAGGGGGCAGAAAAGAAAAATAAAAGGATAAATACAGAAAACAAATTATGTTAAAAAAAAAGAAAAGGAAATTGAGATAAGGCTTTGTTTGGTCTTTTGAATTGAGAAAGGAGAAAATTAATTGATTGTGGAGCAAAAATGCATAATCACCCAATCATGACGGGTTTCCCTCTCATCTTTCTTACCAAAAATCAACATAATTTTTTATTTTAAAAAATATGATTTCTTAATGGGTATAGGATTAATTCCAATCTCTAATCTTAAAAGTGGTAATACAAATTTGAGGAAGATTTAGGTAGACAGCTTTTATCGATTTTTTGTCACTTATGTGGCTCGTTGAGAGCCACAAATTATTATTATTATTTTTTTTTTATAATGTCTTTTTGTTTATAATTTTTTGTTTGTATGTGGCTCTTAAAGTGGGTGCAAGCCATAGGAGTGCAGAGCCTCTACATATTTTATGTCAAGTATTTATCTTGAGATTTTATTATTATTATTTTTTTAATTCTTAAGTTTGAGGTACATTGCTCAATTGTAGTATTTATTAGTGTATCTTTTGAATTTATGTTGATATTTAATTTTTAAAAAAAAATATTTTATGTCAAAATTAAAATAACCACTTCACAAATATATTGAAATTTAAAATGAATCTAATCATTATCTAAAGCAATATTATATTATATAATTAACGATTTTATTATTTCAAAAAATTGAACTATTAAAATATCAAAGATAAAAATAATAATTTTGAAGAGAAATATTTGTATGCTGCCGAGCCATCCATATAGCAAAATTAGAGTTATTTGTTTTATTTTTAATTTGAAGGAATATTAAAAAAAAAAAAAAAAAAATCAATAATTGAAATTTTATCACATGATGGCTGCATGCTGCCTGGACAACATACAAATATTTCTCAATTTTGAAACATAGACATTAAGTAGAAATTCTATCTCAAATTTAAGAGCTGAAAATATAAATTTTTTTTCTCTAATCTCTAATATATACTATTACTTTAAATTAATGATAAGTTTATACGAACTTCAAGAAATGGAAAAAAAAAAAAAATGTAAACGTCACATTATTTTCTTTGAATAAACAATAAATAATAAGAATTACCAATACGTTTTTATTTATTTATTTATTTATTTATTATTTTTAAAGGAATTAAAGCATTATCCTAAAAAATATGAATAAATTTTGTTCCGGTGTCCGAGGACACATATCAAAAGATGTTTGGGGAAAAAGATGGTGTTAATCTTCCAGGAAAAGGTAGGTTCTTTTTAAAAATAAATAAATAATAATAATAATAATAATAATAATAATAACTTTCCTTTTTTTTCCTTTTTTTAAAAGTCATTGCTTCTATTGACAGCCTTTGGCTTGGTCTATTATGATGGAAAGGGATGCAAAAAGAGAAGATTGTGAGAGGACCTAAAAAATGATAAATGATTAGATAACAACCACCATTCTTTATTTTAACCTTAAAATAAATTTTTATTCTTTAGATTTTGAAGTACATTTTGATTGTTAGACTTTCCAATTTTAATTT
>JBBMKA010000005.1:3536306-3558114 GCA_037833695.1 Sechiopsis laciniata
TTTGACTATTTTTTGGACACCATTACTTTTCATGTCATATCTTGGTGTAAACTTAATCCTGTATTTAATTCTTATACCTTTGAAACATGACTTAATTATTGGAGATCGCTTGTTTGATCTCTAATAATTTATATAGACCTATATTGTAATTTCATGCATCAATGAAATTGTTTCTTATCCAAAAAATCATACTTTAGTCTATACTTCAAGTGCATTATTGTTTTTGGCAGGTAATTTTAGAAAGATTGATTGTGACAGATCAAAAGGAGAACGGA
Organism: Sechiopsis laciniata; assembly: GCA_037833695.1. Classification (NCBI taxonomy): domain Eukaryota; kingdom Viridiplantae; phylum Streptophyta; class Magnoliopsida; order Cucurbitales; family Cucurbitaceae; genus Sechiopsis; species Sechiopsis laciniata. The sequence continues at coordinate 3,536,582 of JBBMKA010000005.1, forward strand.
ATTATAATTTATAACAGAGTTTCACACAATGTGAGTAGAGGAGATGCCTAACTGGCATGAATTGTTAGAATGGAAATTCCCTTTCCCACACTAGCATTCATAACCGTATCGCAAATAACTCAAAAATCAGAATGGCACTACTACAGCATGAATTTGGATGGTAAACGAGATATAAAACAATGAGGTGTACAACTACAGCATGAGCAAGCCAAGAGATTGAAATCCTAATCAAGACCATACCTCAAACATTGACAAAGTACCACATCGATATATTTCATCACCAGGAGGATGCTTCAGATCACACTTCCGCTACATGGACAAAAGCACAACTTAAGATGGTTTATTCATAATTAGCACATTTAAAGGTCAATGTGTTCCCAAGACCAAAGACCAAATTCGAATCCCCATCCCCCAATTGTAGTTGAACTCAAATATATTTGCACATTTAGAGAACTACTGATAATTAAACATGTAAATTCAATCCTTTCCAAGAAAAAACATTCAATTTTATTTGATGTCGCCAAAGGGGCCATTATAACAAGAAAATATAATACTATTTCCTTTCCAAAGACCTTGATAGAATTGTCGAACGTCCTTGAAGGAACAACCTTACAGTAATTTTCTACTTTAATTAGTTTAAATACAGAGAGTATTGTGCTTTCAATATTGAAATAAAAATGGCATTGCATCGATATATAAGGTGAAAGCTGCATCTACATATGTGTGACTGTGTGCATTGTTGGCTTAGCATGAAACAAAAATCGCAACAACACATGAATGCATGTACTCCTAAAATCAAGCTACCACACTCCACACATCAACATTCATTCTCTCATAATGCTTGCATCTGAAATTGAGGGAAAGATAAAATCATTTGCAAGGATGTTAGCACAACCGAACTGACTTTTCCTACATTAAAACATGAAAGATGCAGCCTTCAGGTAAGAAGTAAGGCCAAAAGTAATAAATGTCAAAAAATCTTTTAACATCAACAACTTCTTCCTTAAAGAATAGCTGAACAGATAAAATTATCCAGCCTATCAGACATTAAACCAAAATTAGATCCAAAATATGAAATTACAAAAAGATGCACACGCCTTGAATTGACACAATTCCATGAAGATTAATAGAGCTTTCATATTCCCAAAACATATCAGCAATCAACACCAGCTGGGGTTTAAGCTTCCAAATATAAGCTGAAAATGATATTTACTGACATACAGCTTAATTTCATTGATACTAATAAGAACAAAAGACAGGAAGAATTGATTGGAGAATCTCACCATATGTCTCTGGAGCTGTTCTTTGCGCTTCATGAAATTGAGACAAAACTCACAAAAATAGAGCTTTGTAGTGTCATTGTACTCTGGTGGAAAGGGGGAAAAATACCATGTCTCAATCTCATATCTTCCAAGTTCAATTGTTGCAATATTTTTCACTTTCGTAAATTCTTCATGCTCCCTCAAGCTGGCAGCATCAAGTTCCTCATGGCACTATAAGATGGAAAAAAAAGATAAGAACACATTTCCTAATCCAATTTAATATCCCAACATCTAAATATCAACCTCTTTTTTACTACAACGCCTAACAGAATTACCAAATGCTGAAAACTGAGTTTCCAGCTTACCCTTACATCCACACTTGATGGGTGTGAAAATGAATTATTTCACCTACAACTGGCAAAGACCCATTTGGTATTGTGTCTTGTAAAGAATCACTCATCAATTGCTCGTTTAAGACGTTATATAAAGGATCTTGGACAAAAGACTGGCTGCAACCTTAAAAATACATACCTCAACATGTGTTTCATCAATCTTCCGCTTCTGGTGTCGGGTCATTTTCAATCCTGTTACCTTCAAGTGCAGGAATAAGATTCCCATGTTAAATCTTACAAGTAAATCACAGCCTCCAAAAGGACCAAGTCATGCACAAGCCACAAGGATAACCTTAAAGTTCCCATGCAAGAAACAGCGACAAGGCTTCAGAAGTGGACGGGTTAAATTTTCAAAAAAAAAAAAAGGTAAAGGAAAAGGGGGGTGGGGGAACTTTACCTTGTCCTCAACTTTCTCATCAACAACAGTCTCAACTGATTCAAGATCCAGTTGGTCAAGCTTCACCCACTCATCAAGCCTCCTATTGACTGCCACAAAATCAAGATTAGTAAGAAAGAAAACTCCAAAGAAACTAATAAATTTAGCAACGAACACTAGGGCTAATGAACAAATTAAAAGGAAAATTGAACTCTGATTTCTCATTCCAGCAAGATTGTTGGAGAAGGAAGGCAAAATGAAATAGGTACATAGTAATACAAAAAAATCGTTGAGAGAAGAAGGTTACATTCGGTGTAATGGACATAGTATTCGTAATCGCTAGAACCAGAATGCAGCAACTTGCGGCGTTCGATGACCTTGACGGGATGGAACTTGGCGTCTCTCCAGCGGCACATGACGCGGGTGCCGACCTCGAGCGGAGGAGGAGGCATGAAGGAGGAGATGCGGTTCTTAGTCGGAGCCATTTCTTGAGGCGCAACCACCCAGTCTGGTTCGTTAGATGTGAGGTTTTATAGCAGGAAGTGGGATTTGAGGAGCACCGTCGACTGAAGCGGCGGCGGCGTTTCCGTTTCGAGCATGGGCTGATTGGACGTCTATCGAGCCCATCGCCACCACGGAAACCGTCGCACACACTAGCGAAGCAACCATCTTCTTTCTTTTTTTCTTTTTTTCTTTTTTTCTTTTTTTATTTTTAAATATAAACATATTTCTTTTTCAAAAATAAAAGATAAAAAAAGTAACGTTTAGTTTCCGTGAACCTCAACTAATGACACGTGATATGCGATTCTACAATATTTAGATATCAAATATATTAAAAAAAAAATAGTTTTTAGGTAGATAATCATTATGGGTTAAATCCATTACCTTTAAATTTTTCAAGATCATTTTGACTTCGATCATTCCATGATAATTTCTACATATACGTGTGTATTATTTAAAGAAAAAAATCACCTACTTTGAATTTTGGAATATATTGGACAAATTGAAATGTACTTTATGTTGGGATATTTCATACCTAATATGTATCAAGGTCAACTCATAGGCTATGTTTGTTTTTTGGACATAAGGAGTGGTTAATAACCACTTCTCAACAATCTCTCGTTTGTTTTTTTGTAGTAAACAACTACTTTTAACTTTTTTTCAACCACACTTTAAACCCTCTATCAAATTTCTTTTTTTTTTTACTTTTTTTTTTATCAAATCTCACATTAAATCTCATAAACATATATTTTAATCTCGACTAATATCAATATTCAAATGTCTTTCCAAAAGTAATTTTAATTCTATCGAAAAAGTCAATAGTGTGTTGGCTTGATTTATTAATTGTATTTCCATTTATTTCTACGTTCGAGAGTTCAATCTTGAAAGGAAATATTTCATAAAAATTTATTACTTAATAATAATTTTAATTCATAAAAAAACCTCTCTTTTTTTTTAATAAAAAGTTTCAGTAATCATATTTCTTAAATTATGAAAAATTAATAAGAACAAATTTTTAAATAAAATATAGTAATAAATTAACAACAAATACTAAATTTTAGTTTTATTATCGTTATAAATATTAAAATTTGACATTTGAAAGTAAAAGAATCAAAATAAAACAAAATTGAAAGTAAATAGACTAAAATGACATTTTAGTTGTTTTTTTTTTCGAAATAGTTAATATTTTAAAAAATAATTAAAGCAATAAGCCAAATTTAATAAAGTTAGGCAAAAGAAAGAAACATAAATAAATATTTTGAAGATATGAGTTTTTCTTTTTTTATTTCTATGTTAGAAAACAAATATTTTAACTAATATATAATATATTTTATTTGCTTAATAAGGTCATCATATCCTACTACTTCTTATTTCTTTATTTTCTAGAATAATATATTTTTACAAGTTTCACATAAATATATTTTCAATTAATCTTAATAATTGAAATTTTAACGATCAATTCAATAGTAAATTTAGTTCAAATTTGTAAAATTTACTATTGCTAGCTTGATTCATGTTACTAATATGTTTAGTAACAAAATATAAAACTAAAAGTTGATTGATAATTCAATATGATAGTTTTTTATTATCTTAGGGGTACAGTCAATGAACTAAAATGTCATGAATTTGAATTATTATTCAACTAAAAAACATAAAAATGCTTTTTAAGATGAGTTAACAATAATTGAGGTGAATAATTAAAATTCATAAATTTTTAATTATAGACTACTCCAACCACATTTTCAAAAAATAAAAAGAAAAAAAATGTATCAACCACTATTAACCACAATCTCCAAACAAGTAGTTGATTTCTACACTACTTTTAACCTCAATCCTCAAACGAGTAGATAAACACTTCTAACTACTATTAACCACTTATTTTCCTTCTACTCTACTCCACTCCACTCTTTTCTACAAAAAACATACACACCCTTAAAGTTGTTAATACAAAACTTCATTGAATTATATTTATTTAGGCTTCAAATGAAAATATTAATATAATACACCTGAGATATTAATTCAATATAGCAAGATTTTTTAATAAAAAAAATCAACTTTTAAATATTAAGATATTCAAATTAATAATCTCCTAACTAGTTTCTCGAGTGTATATCATTAGAGCTATGCTCTAAAATTTGTGCAAATTCAAAGTTGTATAAGGTCATTATGAAACAAGAAAGAAGAAAGTATAGCAAAAGGTCTATATTAATGTTTTGATTTTTTTGATTTGGTTTGTTTGTATTGGCTTTGAATTCTCTTATACTTGGTACAACTTATTTAACTTTGACAATTCTTTGAATCATATTTCAAAACAAAAGAAATTGAATTAATGTCACTAACCTAATTTGTTAAAGTTGCTTTTACATTATTATTTATTTCAATAAAACAGTTGAAAAAAATTATTGACTTGTTAAACTACCTTCAAGCTATATGGATATTTAATAAAGATGGAATCACAATCTATATATATTGTATTAATCGGCATTAATGTATATAATAATGCAAATACATGTAAAAAAAGTCAATTGAAAATGATTGATAGGAAAATATTAAGAAATTATGTAGGTTAAAATAAAGCAAATAGTATCTTCACATATTTCTCGAAGCAAAAACCTTAACCTTCACTACTTTTAACAAACAAATCTTAATTTAAAAATTAAAAAATTCTATCAAATTCTTATTATTTCAAAACATAAATATTTGGCATTTTTATTAATAATATATCTTTAATTTAAAAGTCTTGTTTTTTAATATCAAATGGACTAAAAAAAAAAAAATACAATTTATTAAAGTTAAAATAAAATTTTGATCTTAAACTTTATGTTTGTTCTATTTTAATTTTTAATGTTTGTTTAATTTTGATCCCTACATTTTTATAATTATTCTATTTTAGTTTATAAATGTTGGTCTAAATAGTCACTCCATCAGAGAGTCAAACTTACAATATCAAAAGAAAAAAAAAAAAAAAAAATCGAAGTTATAATTTTTTTTGTCACTGGATGGCCTTTTATGTTCACAATTTTTTTTTCCTTTTTAAGACTTTATTTATTTCTTAATAGACTTCAATTTTGTTTTGTTATTTATTATATATATCATTTTTTAACTGTTTTGGCAAGTTGTTGGCAATTTGTAGATTAAGTTGATGCTACAAAGCTAATATTCTTATTAATAATATTATTATACATTAATTTTATTTTAAACATCTACAAATATTTTCCAATGTTATTAAACTCGTTTTAATATTTAATTATTTGTGAAATTATAATACTATATTATAAACAAAAATATCTTGATCTAAAAAAAACTTTTGTATAAATTTTTTTAGGGTCGCATAAAAAAGAAAAAATTATAATATATTAACTTTGTTTAAATTTATTAAATATCATATTCTCAAACAAAATAATAAAAAATATTAGATTGAAGATTTAACAATTCATTCAAATTTCGAGTGCGCAGCATAGGAATAGGGTAGTGGTACCCCAATATAGGGGAGCTAACCTCCAATTTTTTGATTTAAAAACATAATAGTAATTCATTAAGATTAAAAGTATGAATAATTGATTGTCAAAAAAAAAAGAAAAGAATTATTGTGAATTAATTGTGCCTTTAATATTTGAAAAAATATATATAAAAGAAAATTGCACCTGCCCAAATGTTGCATCTACAGAAATCCATTTTTTCTGCGGGACCCATTCCTAACGGGACGAGAAATCCTCGGTTAGGCGGGGAAAAAATTCCTCATGGGCTAATTGGGGTCGGGGACTGGGAATGCATTCCTCGTCCCCGATTTTCGATTCCCACCCCGTTTACTTTTTTTAAAAATATTTTTTTTCTATACTTTATCTTTTTAATTTTTAAATAAAAATATATTTGTTGATGAAATTATCGAGACACTAGTTCGACAAAATATTGGTCCAACTCAACATTAATTGTATTACTATGAAAACTATCCAAAATTTTAGAACTTTTAATGCGATGCTGCAACTTGGAGTGGTTTTTTCAGGCTATAATTCTCTTCCTTTCAAATTGTCCCACACCATTTTCTGGCTCTGAGGTATGCAGAAATAAGCTGTCCCACTCCGATCCCCAAGGAAAAAATGAGAAATTTTCCGGAGATGGAGATCAAATTAAGAGATGGGGACGGAGACGGGGTGGACATCTCTCCATCTCCCCCGACTATACAAACATTTAATAAAGACGAAATTACAATCTATATAATTTAATTTACATTAATCAATATTAATATCTATAATAATATAGATACATGTATATGAAAATGAATAATTTTTTGTTCTATAATATAACTTACATTAATCAATATTAATATCTATAATAATACAAATACATGCAAAAAAGTCAATGGAATTCCCTCCCCAAATATTATAGAATAAAAAATGATTCATTTTCATATATTTCTTTAAGTTAGTAGTAAAAATCCTAACTTCTTCACTATTCATAACACGTAGAGCACTAACTCGACAACAACAATGATGTCATAGATATCAATATTAATATCTAACAAAGATGTCGTAGATTTAAATCCTTTGATCTATAAAAAATGAATGTTTTAATTTAAAAATTATAAAATCAATAAACTTATTATTATATTAAATGATGCTATTTTAAAAAATTTGATCAATAATATACCTTAGATTTAAATTAGTTTTAAAAACAAAAGTGAAGTAGTTTTAAAAACGAAATAATTAATTTTTAAAAAAACGAAATAATTAAATAGAGAAAAAAAAGGAAAATTGTAGTCAAATGGGCTTGAAGGCCCATTTAGTTATACCTTATGGTAGGTTTACATGGCACCTTTCTCTGGAACCCTAATTTAGTCGTCATTTTTTCCACTGGTAGGCGGTCGTGCCTTCTCCTTTACTATTATCCTTTAGTTCGATTTTCAGTTGAAATTTTGGCATTTTTGATGATTTTCTAAACTCTGTTTGTGCACAGGATTGAAGTGTATATCATCCTTGCGAAGGCGGAGATTCGAATATGAGGTATTATCTACGCCAATCTCTTAGTTTTGGATACTTAATTTGGTTTCAGATTTATGTTCTTTGTTTTTGTTGTTAAAAGTTTTATGGTTGTTGGTAGCTAGAATTATGCGTTTTGGACGATTTAATCTACCATATTGTTTTGTTTGGACATTTGAGAATGTTATGGATTGATTTTCTTTAGGAAGTAGGCTTGCATTCCTGTATTGCTTCGAGTACATTCACTGCTATATACTAATTTTTTGGAAACTGGGAAATAGGAGCTTCGCTTCACTATACCCGGGGTAACTGTATAGTTTTAGTTATACCTTAAGCTTTAGAGTGAGACATTGAGAAGTTTGCTGTATTTTTTGGAGCTTCAATGGATGCCAGTAGAATATCAGATGATATCGAGCTTCTTTGCAAAGCTGACACTACACCTTTAATGGCTTTCACTAACTATTTTGTATTGCCTCAATCACATGTCCAAACCCACGATTAAAGGCAACCTCTGTTCAGCTTACAATCACTAAAAGTGCTTCAATTTCATTCTTGCTTTTGTCACTCTAGTTTTTAAAAATAAACTAGGGCAACCAGTTTTTTTTCTCCCAAAGTTGGTCTAGAAAAAAAATGTTTAGATGTTAGTTTTTCAAAAAAATGTTCTTTGTTAGATTGAAGCTTTGTGTAGTAGAAAAAAAGAGAAGAAAACATTGCAAAAGAGAGCACTAGCTAGCTTGTTGATATATTTATACTTTTATATCGATATTCATATATGTTTGTGTTGGCTGGGGTTTAGAGGGATTATTGTTTATCATGTGGATATTAATATTCATATATGTTATATACGTGGTCTTATTTTTAAATCATTTATGTCTATAGTAAGCTTCAGAGTGAGGCATTGAGAGAAGCTATCTCATCTATCTTCACTGATAGCAATGAGAAAAAGAGAAATTTTACCGAGACCATTGAGCTTCAGATTGGGCTGAAGAACTATGATCCTCAAAAGGACAAGCGTTTCAGTGGTTCGGTCAAGTTGCCACACATTCCCCGTCCCAAGATGAAAATTTGCATGCTTGGAGATGCCTCGCACGTTGAAGAGGTAAGTTTACTACCTTTATCTATATGGTCATCAGTCATGTTACCGATTGATCTATGAAATTTAATTCTGATATCTGAGAAATATATGGCTGTAGTAATTAATGTTCTCAAGTTCAAAATTTAGATCTTGGCACATTTGTTGTTGTTGCAATCATTTTACTACATTTATGTGTATGGTCATTGTTGTTGAACTGATTAAGATATATCGTCTTAACTTTTTAAGGAAAAGTTCAAATCTTTCTTTTATAAACTGTTATTTTTAGGTTGACAACAATTGGCCGGGGTGAGAGGATGCTGTGTACTTCTTTCTTTTATAAAAAGGATGTCATCAAATTTAATGGTTGTCCGTCCATCTAAAATTATAAATTTTTTTTTTTTTTTTTTTTTTCTGTTCTTCTATTTAAAGATGTTTTGTGGGTTTGATGAGATAAGTAAGTATTAGTGTCTCTGATTATTTGATATTAGTTCAAGGACTCTTTTCTGTACTGCGATTGTTTTTGGGTTGCTTATTTGACGTGGATTTTCATTGTTTTTTCTTGAATTTGTGACTTTCTCATATATTTTATGGTCATATCCTGATGACTTTTTCTTAAAATAAATTGTAGGCCGAGAAGATTGGTCTCGATTATATGGATGTGGAAGGCTTGAAGAAGCTTAATAAGAACAAGAAATTGGTGAAAAAGCTTGCCAAGAAATTCCATTCCTTTTTGGCATCTGAATCTGTAATCAAGCAGATTCCCCGTCTTCTAGGCCCTGGTCTTAACAAAGCAGGCAAGAACATTTTTCAAGCATAACACACAATTCTACGTATTTTCTTCTTAAGTTGGATGTTCAACTCCTTGAAAGCTCTTATTTTCTTGGTTATCTCATTGTAAGTCAGGTTCACAACCTGACCCTCACTCCCTCTTTAACACTTTCATTTTATAAACGAAGTTGATTTCGTTTTTTATATAAAAATCTACTTTTTTTTTTGCTAACCATCTACTGTTATTAATACTTTCCTGTAATGTTGATCCTTGTTATGTTTCATAGAAAGCACTTCTGTCAGCCTGAATTATATGCTAAAATTCCATTTCCAACTTTTTTCTGTTTCAGGAAAGTTCCCAACATTGGTGTCACACCAAGAATCGCTCGAGTCCAAAGTTAACGAAACGAAGGCAATGGTTAAGTTTCAGTTGAAGAAAGTTCTTTGTATGGGCGTTGCTGTGGGAAACGTTGCCATGGAGGAGAAACAAGTCTTCCAGAATGTGCAAATGAGCGTTAATTTCCTGGTTTCTTTGTTGAAAAAGAACTGGCAGAATGTAAGTACATTTCAATGCATCTCTAAATTCAACTTGATTTGTTTCTTCATTTTCACTCATGGTTGTTTGACTGCTGCCTTTGCAGGTTAGGTGCTTGTATCTGAAGAGCACAATGGGGAAGTCGTACCGGGTTTTCTAAGCTCTGTTAGCAAACTAGTCAGTCTTGTCTTTGATCTTTTTCCTGTTGAAGTTATTTTTGGAAAACAGTTTTGTGAATCGATAGCTTTTGGATGATTCTTGGTAAAACAAACTGGTATGCTTTTTCCTCTTTTAAATTGACTATTGATAATGTTGCTCTGTTTTCCATCAACCTAACCTGGTTTACAATTCTTTCGTACTAGAATTGTTGGATGTTTCTTTTTCCTTTTTTTTTTCCAGTTTAACTTGGAAATAAGCAGCATCTAAATCATACATCTGTTTGTTTATATTATTCATTAGTCTGGTTTATATCATTGATCAACAAATCAATGAAATTGTTAGACGTGATGTAGTGCTGTGAAAGAAATTATCAGGAATATTATATTGTTGGTTGCCAGGGTTACCAAAAAATGAGTAGATGTCGAAGTAAGTTAATTCCTAGTTCTTATGGTATTTTGTATAAATATCAAGCAAGGAAATTCTTACCCACCTTAGAGTCACATATTTTTATTTTTATTTTTTAAAAAATGGCTTTGATTGATAGAAAGAGAAATGCTAAAGTGGACTTGTTTTAAATCCCATGTAGTCTCCATCTTCAAGCACTTGAATAATTTCAACCATGAAGGCACTGTTGTGGATTTTTGGCATTTAACTCTCCCATTTTTTGTTCATGACAAAAGTGTCAATGCAACAACAATCGTTTTCAATTTCTCTGAGCTCTCTAATTTTATGACTCAAAACATCTAACTCATATTTGTCATTGTGGGCTCATCCTGATTTATGTTACTCATTGCATTTGGCATTCGTTTGCAAGTTTCAGACGTTTGATTCATACTTCGAATTGTTTTAAGACCTGTTTTAAAAAATGTAAAAATATAGTAAAGTTAGAAATTTGTTTGAGTAATATAGAATTAAGAAAATTAACCTTAAACTTTGCCGATAGAAATGATGGGTAGTGAAATTGTAGAGTGATTATAAATGAGATGTTATTTTGAGTGATTAGAAATTTGAGTTTTTTTGTTTTGATAATATCTCATTTGAATGATGATTTTTGTAGAAGGATTGTTGACAATAACTCGTTTGGATGACATGACACCCAATCCAATGAACATAGTTGAGTGATTCTTTACATTTGGAGGTTCCACTTTAATATATTCCGTAAGAAAAAGCTTGTGGTTTAAAAATAAAGATTTCCCTTGTCTAGTCAAACAATGAGCATTTTTGCACAACATGACTAATAGGCAATGATGCAGAATTGAAGTTCATGGGATTAACAAGGGGAAAAGAAGTAGAAAGAGCTTCATGTAAGAAAAGAGCAATATCAAAGTAATAAAGAAGTATTAGTCCTCAAGGAGTGGTGCAGTGGTTGAAAACTTGAGTTTTGAGAGTATGTTTTCCTCAATGTCTCGAGTTCAAGATTCACCTGTGACATTACTCCTTCAATGTCTCTGGTGTCTGGCCTTGGGACGGGCGTGGTTACTCATTTGGATTTTATTAGAAATGAGTGATTATTTTGTGAGGTTAGAAGTGAATGATTAGATATAAATGATTATTTTGAATGATTAAGAATGAATGATTATTTTGAGTGTTTAAAAATGAGTGATAACAATAGCTCATTTGGATGACATTGTTTGAAGAGTTGTAAAAGTTCATTTGTAATAGCTCGTTAGCAACCTCAGACACCCCCAAAGTGTTCAGAGAGTGTTCTTCTTCAATCCCTCAAAATCGATTGCTCAATACAAGAACAATGTCACCACCTATTAAACACGAATATAAAAGCTATACATAAACCTCAAACATTATCCAGATATTAATACCGTTAAAAAAAACCCTTCCAAAAATTCCTTGACAAGCTTGCCACAATAATTAGCTTAAAATAGTGTTAGATGGTACTTGGTTAGAAAAAAAACGAATCTAGGGTTTTTCCATGCTTTTGATACTAGTTATTATGATATGGGCATTATTATAGCTAAAAACCAAACTCATTTGAGAAAAAAATGAGGAATAAGAGAAAATAATTAAAGATTTAGGGTTTTTAATTATTTTGTGGGGTAAACCGAAAAGAAACAAATTCTATAATCAGAGTCATAACATTAACAAAATTTTCATTATTTCATAGTTTGTTACAAAGATGAGACAGGTACATTCAAAATTAAATAAATGCATACGCAAGGGATTCAACATTTTAAGACTTGTTTTAAAAAATGTAATATTGTTCTATATATAGTTAAGAAAATTAACCTTAATTTCAAGATTTTAAAACTTTTATGGGTGTTCTCCTTTGTCTTTGTTTGCTTGTTTAATGAAATTTTGATTGACATAAAAAAAAATCAAGAAAAGATGTGTTTTTGCAGAATTCCATCCATAAGGTAAAAAAAGACTATTAGTACTGATTTCAAAATGTCATGATATTTTCTTGATTTTCGTTCTTTCAAAAACTAAATATGTTAAAAAATTGTATTCGTATCTTAATATTTATTTATTTATATATAGAAAGATTGACACTTCAATGTCTCGAGTCTTGATATTTGGAAATTGTAGAATTGAAATAATGTTCTTTATCAAATGTGTATGGTTCTTTCGAAAACACATAGTACACAACTATCTTCAAATTTTTGTGAACATAAAAGAATGTCGTTTCATTATCAAATGTGTACTGTTCTCTTGAGGAACATTATGCACAATTATCTTAAATATATATGAATTTGAAAAAGTGTTACTTCTTTACCAGATGTGTACAAATGTAATGCACAATTGCCTTCAATATATATATATGGATTTGGAAAAATGTGAATTCCTTTTCAGATACGTAGCTGTTTTGAAGAAAGTATTTTATTTTATTTTAATTCTTAAAATTTGTTTAATTTTGGTCATTAGACTTATATATATATATATTTTAAACTTTCATATTTTTTCAATTTTGATTTCAAAATTTTCAAATATCTAATTTTAATCACACAAAATGAAAATTTCATCATTTTTTTTTAATTATCTCGAGATTATTATTGAGACCAAAATTAAACCTTTAACAAAAAGAAAATTTAACCATTTATTTAAAAAACTGAAAAAAAAAAAGAAAAAAAGAAAAAGAAAAAAAAAATTGATCAAAAAAAAAAAAGAAAAAGAAAAGATAGGAAAATTGGAAGCCCACATTTAAGTGACCCAGGTTTATCATACAGACGTATATAAAGCTCCCTTTGTCAAAACCCTAAAATCTTCTCTGTTTCGTTTCTTCCTTTGAGCCGCTGGTTAGATTTTCTCTTTTATTTGCGTTTGAGATTTGCAGTTTTCTTTTGCTTACTGTTCATCTCCATTGTTTTCTCCTTTCAATCGAGCTTCTTACATTGTTTCTAAACTTTGTTTGTTCACAGGACTGAAGGCTTTAGCATCTTTGCAAAGGCAGAGATTCGAATATGAGGTATTTTCAATGGATTCTCTTTGGTTCAGATTTATGTTCGTATTTGGCTTTAGCTTTTTATTATGAATTAACATTCACTGTTTACAATCTTTGATTTTGTTGTTGTAAGTTTTATGGTTTGCCGGTCGCTAGAAATTAGGGTTATGGGTTCTGGATGATTTATTCTACCATCTTGAATTGTGTGGACTTTTGAGGAAGTTATGGAACTGGGCTTGCATTCCTGGATTGTTTTTGAGAAATTTCACAGTGAAATGTTTTAGTTATACCTTGTTTATGTGGTCTTATTTTTGCAATTATTTACAGTAAGCTTCAGAGTGAGGCGTTGAGAGAAGCTATCTCATCTATCTTCACTGATAGCAATGAGAAAAAGAGAAATTTTACCGAGACAATTGAGCTTCAGATTGGTCTGAAGAACTATGATCCTCAAAAGGATAAGCGTTTCAGTGGTTCGGTCAAGTTGCCGCACATTCCCCGTCCCAAGATGAAAATTTGCATGCTTGGAGATGCTTCACACGTTGAAGAGGTAATTTTACTACCCTTATGAAAATAATGTATATGTCATGTTAATGGTTGATCTATGAAATTTTTGTTCCTAGATCCAAGAAATACTTGTTGCTAACTGTATTGATTTATTATAAAATGTTCAAAATTTTGATCTTATCTTGGCATATTTGTTGTTGGAGTACGACCTCTATACACACGGTCATTGTTGTTCAACTGACTGAGATGTATAGTTTAACAATAATTGGGGCTTATAGGATGTTTTGTGTACTGGCATTTCTTCTTTTGTGGATGGGATGTCATCAAATTTAATGTTATCCCATATATAACTATAAACTTTCGATTCCTATACTATTTAAGGATGTTTAGTGGTGTGTTTGAGCTGAATAGTAGCGTTTCTGATGATATGATATTTGTTCTTGTGCTCTTTTCTGTATTTTGGTTGTTTTTTAGTGGATTATATGAGTATGTCAATTCACATTGATTTTACTTGAATTTGCGACTATCTCATCATATGTTTAGCTTTAATTTAGCTGTTATTTTAGCTTTCTACAAGCTTTAGAAGATGACATGTCCCGATGAGATTTTCTTTTAATATATTTCAGGCTGAGAAGATTGGTCTTGATTATATGGATGTTGAAGGCTTGAAGAAGTTTAACAAGAACAAGAAATTAGTGAAGAAGCTTGCTAAAAAGTATCATTCCTTCTTGGCATCCGAATCAGTTATCAAGCAGATTCCTCGTCTTCTAGGCCCTGGGCTCAACAAAGCAGGCAAGCACATTGTTTGAACATAACACACAATTCTACTGTTTTTCCTTACCAAATACGATAATTAATACTTTTCTGGACTTCTATCAGCTTGAGTTATAACTTAATTCCATTCCCATCTCTTTCTTGTTTCAGGAAAGTTTCCAACATTGGTGTCACACCAAGAATCGCTTGAATCCAAAGTTAACGAAACGAAGGCAATGGTTAAGTTTCAGTTGAAGAAAGTTCTTTGCATGGGTGTTGCGGTGGGGAACATTGCCATGGAGGAGAAACAAGTCTTCCAAAATGTGCAAATGAGCGTTAATTTCCTGGTTTCTTTGTTGAAAAAGAACTGGCAGAATGTAAGTTCATTTCAGTGCATCTCTGAATTCAACTTGATTTGTTTCTTCATTTTCACTCATGGTTGTTTGACTGCTGCCTTTGCAGGTTAGGTGCTTGTATCTGAAGAGCACAATGGGGAAGTCGTACCGGGTTTTCTAAGCTCTGTTAGCAAAGTAGTCCGTCTTGTGTTCGATCTTTTTCCTGTTAAAGTTATTTTTGAAAAACAGTTTTGTGAATTGATCGTTTTTGGATGATTCTTGATCAAAGAAACAGGGTTATTTTCTCCTTTAAATTGACATTTGATAATGAAGATCTTATTCGCATTAACCTAACACGCTATGATGTTGGTCTACATTTACTGCAGCTGGTGGTTTTAGAGTTGTTGGATCATGGTTGATTCATTTTTTATTTGTATAACTTGAAAACTAGTCATGTTTCTATTAAAGTAGTCTTCAGAAAGAAGTTTAGATGTTGATGTGAGCTGCTATTTTTACAATATCTTTGGTTCCAAAGAATTCTTATGTGAAAAGTAATGTGATTAATACCCTTCCCTTGTCAAGATGTCTCCATCTTTTCCCCAACATAATGTATATTATATTTCAATTTTGATGGGTATTATTTGTCCCTAAGAGCTGATACTTGCTCCACATTTGAAATGAGCTCTCTAATTTTGTCCCTTTTATGCAACTTGTATGGTGGCATCTCCAGCCGCCTTAAACTCACCATCCAAATAATATCCATGCTTTTGTTTGTTAATTGTAAAATCCTTTTTTTTTTTTTTTTAAAATTTAATATTACAAACTTGAGGCAATTAGTTAATGCACCCTTGTTACCACTTAAATCAAACAACTCAAAAACACTCCGAATCTAAAAGACATATATGTATCCTCATTGAGAAGTTATGTTCATGGGGTGAACATGGGTTGGGTTGGGGTGATTTTCAATCCAACCCAAAAATTCGGGTTGGTCAATTCTCCAACTCAATTCAACCCAATTAAAGAAACAACCTAACACTTTATTTTTGAGTTGAGTTGGGTTGGGTTATCGAGTTCATAAATTTGCAACTAACTTAAAATTAAAAAAGTTCACCATGATACGTAATGTACTCAATAAGCAATCTCTAACGTTCATTTTTTTATTCCTAGTAATTTAGGACGAACATTAGCATAAGTAGATTCTCATTGTAGATGCGAAATTCAAATTTACCTAACTTCAAAACCTCATCAATAAGTTTAAAGTTTAAAAAATATTAAAAAATAAAAAGTCTAACAATAATAATTAAATAAAATAAATATGCATATACATATAATATAAATAATTAAATAACATAATAATTATGTTATAGGTAAAAAAAAAATATTTTTTAAACTAATAACAAATTCGGGTTAGTCGGGTGGGGTTAATTTTGCGTCAACTCTTAACCCAATTCAACCCATGAAAATTTCATGATTTTGAACCCAACCCAACCCATTTATGTATTTAACCCAACCCAACCGGTCAAATTGGGTTGGGTTGGTTCGGATTTCTCGGATTGTCGGGTTATTTGTGCACCCCTAGTTCATACATATAACTCGATTCTGAGGGTCTTAATTTTACATACGTACTTTGAAAAATTAAAAATTAATAAGTTTAATCTATAGTAGTCATTTATGATTTTTTTGATAATCAAATATTATACTATTAGACAACTTTGTTTTTTTGATATTCGTGACCGTGCGGACTAGTTTGCGCGCTCCTCGACTAATGTCACGAGACATACTGCACGACCCTACAACATTTGGATGTCGGAAATTCGTAGGCGATCACCATGAATTGAACCCATCACCGTAAGCACTACAAAACCCTCTTTGACCACTTTAGCCACTCCATGATAGTTTACACAACTTGTTATATGAGAATAGTTGCTCAACCCAACAATAGATGGATATAAAAGATCTCATATATTAAATTAATATATGATATGTTCAATCTATGATCACTACTTATTTAGAAATTAATTTTATATAGATTTTTTTGACATCCAAATGATTTAGGATTAAATATGTCTCGTGATAGTCGAGGTACACGTAAGCTAGTCCAAACTCTCATAGACATCAAAAGACAAAAAAAAAAAAAATTGTTGAGAAAAATAAATGTTTCAATAATGGTGGATGAAATGGGCCACATTGGAATGATTTGTGTTCAAGTCAGAGATGGAGAACTACATTTTTAGGGCAAAAGTAGGTTTGATCTGAGGAGACTGACCTGGGTGGCCCTTGGAACCTTGCAAATGGCAAATTCTCCATTCTCTCCTCATTCCCTCTCTGGGCTTTCAGCAAATCCCAAAAGCCAAATTTCTGTCTCTTTTTCTCTCATCTTTTATATATATATATGCACACATCCATATTGCCCTAATTGCATTTGATTTTGCAGCTTCGTTTTATCCGCTGCATCTTCCACCTTCATCTCTCTCTCTCTGTAAGCTTCTTTTTCCATCAACCCCTTTTCTTTTCCATTTCATTGTCTCTTGTTCCTTTCGCATTATCGTCTATCATTCAATTATGAAATTTACTATGTTGTTATTTGATTCATTCATACGGATCTGGGGTTTCTGTATTATGCGAAGTTGATGGGGTTTCTTTTGTTATAATGTATGTGTTTTCTACTTTATGAGGTTTTGTTAGGTTTTTGTGCCCTAAAACTCACTTCTCTAGATGGGAAATCAGTTTTTTCTTTTTAACATTGTGGGCTCATTCTAATTTGTGTTACTCATTGCATTTGGCATTCGGTTCTGAGTATCTTTTACGAAATCATAACACACACATTTACGTGGATCATTAAGGATGTGTTAGCTACGTCCATGGGTAGAATAGAGAATGATTTTGCAAATTACAGAATGTCGATCAAACTGGGACTAGGGTTTTAAGTGAGTTTATGAGATCCCCGCTTGTTCCCATGCAGTGAGTCCACTGACTTAAGTTATCGTGGCACATCAAAGAGTTCGTTTCAAATTGTTTGAGAGGAAGCAGAACAGTTGTAAATTCTATTCTTGAAATGTTTGCAATTTAGAACTCTGTTGAGATTTGATTTTAAACCAACGGGGAGTGAGAGAATCTGAGATCGAGGTTGATTACATTATGGAGCTTCGAGTGAAGAGCAGAAAAAAGCCATTAGGTTGCATCTTCTCATAATGCTCCATACATCAATTGCCTTCTTTAACAATGAATAGCTTATTTTGCTACTCATGCTCTGTTTTTGAAAGGCATACAAATTACAAAATGAAGAAAATGACCATGTTTCAGATTTGCTAATAAAAGTTTGGATTCTTTTGGGAGTTGATTTTAAGCAAACATAAGTGAGAATCCGTGGTCGAGGTTGGGTCGTTTTATTTGGGTGTAAAATGTAATTACTTTGTGGAGCTTCGAGTGAAGAGCAGAAAAACCATCAGGTTGCATCTTCTCATAATGCTCCATACATCAATTGCCTTCTTAAACAATGAATAACTTACTGCTACTCAGGTGCTGTTTTTGTTTAAGAGGCATACAAAAAATACCCAAAACCTTGCTGTATTTTTGTTGCCTATATTTGAATTTCATGAATGGATACCCAAGTTTCAGACAATCATTCCATTACAAAGCTAAAAGAAGAAAATGTCCATGTTTCAGTTTGTATTTTTTTTTGATAGGAAACGAAAACATTTTCATTGATAAGATGAAAGTGTTATGAGATTTTGAGGTGGGTACCGAGCCGTTCTTTTACAATGAAATAACACAATAAATACATAACACCATTAACCCGGAAGTTGTACATCCAACTTTGATTCTTAAAAAGAAGGTTGCAATCTGAAGGATTATCTCAATATCAGCTACATATCTGAAAGCACATAATCATGTTCATGTTTCAGTTTGTAGTTTTTTTCACACAAGACTGGCTATTTTCAACTGAACTGGAAAAGAAAATAAAGAAAATGGTTATGAGATTTCTTACTTTTAAGCTAGTTCAGTGTTAGAGGATCATCATCTTTCTGTTAGCTGGATGCATTTGTATATTTGAGTTGTTCAGTTTGATTTTCACCACTTGCTTGTTTGTTTCTCACTTGCTTTTAGCTTGTGGTACTTTTGTAAACCATACCAATTTATATGAGATTCATGGATATAGGAGCAGAAATGTCAACCATGTCAACTGCAAAGCTTCCTTCCCGCTTCATGTTCAATGTGTCGAGTAAAAACCAATTGAGAAGCACCATTATCAAGTTGCCATCTTCACTCGGATCTACGAGCAACATTTCGAGATCCTTCGGCTTATCATCGTCCTCATTTAGAACCACTGCAATGGCCGTTTACAAGATTAAACTTGTTGAACCATGTGGGAAAGAGCATGAGTTTGAGGCATCTGATGATACCTACATTCTTGATGCAGCTGAAGAAGCAGGAATTGACCTTCCATATTCTTGCAGGGCAGGCGCGTGTTCTACCTGCGCGGGGAAAATTGTTTCGGGTTCAGTTGATCAGTCCGACGGATCGTTCCTCGATGAGAGTCAAATGGAAGAGGGCTATTTGTTAACCTGTGTTTCACATCCAACTGCAGACCTTGTGATCCACACACACAAGGAAGAAGAACTGATCTGAGTGTTCCCAACAAGTTTGAATGATGCCAGTTTCTTCTTTTTCTTTAATGGGTAGTAGTTTTGATTTGTAATGTGGTTTTTATTATAAAAAAAGAAGAAAGAAAAAAGAAAAAGAAAAATCGTATATGTGAATGTGTCTGTATCGACAGGGACTTCTATTTTGTACTTTCTTTTTATATGTTGAGCGTGATATTTTGTAGTCTTATTGTACTAAAAATAAAATAAAATCTTCTGAGAAAAATTGAAATTTATCTTGTATCAAATTTTTTTATTTTATTTAATCCACTCATCAATATATATATTTTTTTGAAGTTAATCCACTAATCTTAACAAAAGAAAAAGTTTTTAAACTTGCTAATTTCAATAGTTCTTCAATTATGCATAGCACTATACGTAGAAACAAGTTAGGGAGAGTCGAAGAAAACTCTCCGATTACGTGTTAAGATACAAATGTCGTAGTATTAAGATTTAATACACTGTTTTCGTGGGGGCGTAGTTGGTTCAAGACAAAAGTTTCAAGATATGCTTTCCTCGAGGTCTTAAATTCCAAACTTGCTTTTGACATTAATTTGTAAACACTTCTAACTACCATAGCTCCAAGTCCATCTTATCAAACAAAATGACAATTCTTTATCAAATAATTTCAAATGATTATCAAACGAGGTCTTAATCTTTAAAGTCCATCTTATCAATTCTTTACCACCGTCTAAATTTGCAATATTTATGTAACTCTGGAATGTATTTGGATCAAATTATAAATCTAAGGTAAATTTTGCTAACATAGACAAGTTTAGGAGTAGGGATTGATTTTTTTTTTTCTCTCCTTTCCAAAATGATAATACAAAGTTGACACACGTAGTTATATATATATATATAAAGTTGACCCACATTATGTTGTACTTGTACACATTATTTAATTATACATATTTTTTTTTATTGGGGCAGAAGTGCACTTAATTATAAAATAGAAACTTGCTAATAGTAGCTTGGGGAAAAATAGCCTAGGTAGAAAACTACTAAAAACTATAGAAATTCATGCAACTATCACGAGTTAGTGTACTGATTAAACAATGACCTTATAAATTATAAATTACATAAAAATTATGAATCCAACCTATAAAAACCACTTACCTATAAATATTTTCACATAAACACAACTAAATATAATAAAATCATGTTTTTAAGGTCAATATACAAAAACTTCCTATAAAATTATAAATGCTTACCACCCTCCCCACTTTTCTCATGGACTCTTTCTGTTTGGGCCTTGATGAATGGGCTTGGGTTTGGGTGATGGAGTTGAGAATTAAAAAATATGTTATATTGGATAATTCCTAGACTTAATTAGCTTACAAATAGATGGGTATACGCTTAACCCGTAACCAAATACATGATGCTACTCGGGTACTACTCAGCACTGATTTTGACAATATACGCTTTTCTAATTATTTTCTTTCTCCAATAATTTTTATTTCTTCTCTATATTCACTCGCTTTAATTTATTTGATAGAGGTAGAATGAGTAAAAAGTAGGCTAATTTTGAGCCTTTGAAGTATATTGATTTTACCTTCATTTTCCTTATAAATAGAAGGTTTCTTTAATGTAATACATATCTTTTGAACATTAATAAAGTTCTAGATGTGACTCTAGAAATGTCTCTTTAAACAATTTGGCCTTTTAGACTACACCTTTTCAATTAATATATACGTCAGATCGATTTTCGGAGTTGCTCGCAAGCTTTTTAATCAAAATTTTCACGTCAATCTCCACTAAACTTTATTAAATATATTAATTCTATAATTATGTATAAGTAAACATTATCCATATTTTAAAACGATTACATTTATAATATGAAAAATATAAAATTTAATATAT
>JBBMKA010000005.1:3558214-3569091 GCA_037833695.1 Sechiopsis laciniata
TATATATAAAATTTGCATGACCATGATCTCAAGGTAGTTTAACTGAAAACTAGACGTTCAAATCTCTATTTTAATATTTTTAATTAAGCTCTTCTTTTTAGTGGTAATAGGGAATAGAGCAAAACTTAAATACTTTCTTGAAAGCATTTTTTTTTTTATTATTAATCTTTCTTGAAGGTATTTAATACATACTTTTCACAATTTGTGAAAGTAATAATACATGTTACAGTTTAATATATCATTTTTCTTTTTTAGTTAAATTATCATATTTTTTTTAATGCATTTTTTAATATATTCTCATTACTTTGGAATATTATTATTTTTATAAATGGTGAAAAGTATGTACTAATTTTAAATAGTAAGTGTCTTTTAGAAAATATCTAAGTTTATTGAATAATGTATGGGAAGATCAACTTATCCTTGATTGATTTGACTTTTATTGTCAGCAAATATTTACGAACTTTTTATTTGAAGTTAATCATAGATAAAGAAGAGATATGACTAATTTTAAATAGTAAAAAACTCGAATATATGACTAAATGTAAATTTTAATAAAATGTTTTAATTGTATGATGGGTAGAGAAGTCCTACAATATACATATGTGTCACTATTAACACCACATAAAATTATTTGATAAATTAAATAGAACCATCATGAAGTGATTTAAGTGGTTAAAGAAAGTTTTAAAATATTTAAGATGATGAATTCAATTTATAATGATTATCTATCGTATATATATTGTAGGGCTTCTCTGCACATCCATATGGAGACAATTTTTTCTCATATTTTAAAATATGAGGTTATACTAGGATATAAATAGAACAAAACTGTTTGCCTTTCTTGAAAAGAAAGAAAAAAAAAAAAAAAAAAAAAACGCTAGTCATGCTTTTAAAATATCAGAAGTTTGCACTATTTTTCTTTTTTTTTTTCTTTTTTTTTTTTTTTCATTTTGACTATTAATTTTAGCTATTTGTTATCATTTCCTCCAAAATCATTAATATTCACGTGTTAATCTAGATTACATTTTACCATAAAGAAAACTCAAAATTTTTTATGGTTTTTAAGTGGGAATTTATACTACTAATGATGGCATTTGATTTTGTAGTCTTCGAGATTCATTTTTAGTAAGTAAAAAAAAAAAAAAAAAATTGAAATCATGAAGAAGTAGTACTAAGTATTTAGCTACTGGACTATACTACTAGACTATTTGAGATAAACAAGACATTAAAAAAAAAAAAAACATTTTCTAAGGTAAGTCTTAAAAAATGAGAGAATGATGAGCATCTGCATATTTCATGTATAAATGTAGGAGTCTCTAATCTGCTGTATTTTCTTATTAAATATTTTACAAAAATTAATAGAAAAAATACTCCATATCAATGTTAAAATTACATCTCGTGGTTGAACCATTATTCAATTAGGAGGTGTTTGGATGATGTTTTGGATAAGAAATTATTTTGAGTAATTAAAAATTGAAAATTGTAGTAAAAAATTCGTTTAAATTTGATTTTTATATAGAGAAATTAGAATTAAAAATTTGTTTGGATGTAAATTTAAAATAAGTAATTATTTTGAATAGTTAAAAAAAGAATGATTAGAAAAGAGTGATTAAAAATAAATTATTTTGAAGAGTGAGAAATAAATGATTAGAAATGAGCGGTTAGATATAAGGAGCTATTTTGTATAGTTATAATGACCGATTAAAAATAAGTGGTTAGAAATGAAATTTTTTTTTGAGTAGTTACAAAAAAATTTGAGAAGAGTTAGTAAATCCTAATCTAAATCCAACAAACAAACACCCTTAATTATTAAAATCCAAAATAGTAAAACGAAACAATTAAAACAATAGATAGCAGGTTTAATTTCCTTGACAACATTAGTTACATTTAATTTTTATGTAAATATTCTACGAAGTTTCATTGTAGTTTCCTTATATTATATATGTTCAAGTGTATAAATACTACCAAGATCAATATTTATATATGAAAGTTGATTTTGATATTTGTTCTTAGATTGTTTAAAATTTGGTGACCATTTATTTTTATAGTTGTATATGTAATGACATGTACAAATAGAAATAATATAAATTGATAATATAGAATATTTGTCATGGATGAGAAATATATGACTAAAATGAAGAGTCATGTTTGATTCTTTTATGATTATATAAAAGTGTCAATATAAATTCTTTAATGATAATATTTAGCTATCGTAGATGAAGTATTGATGATTTATTTTATTTGTCATCTATCATTCATATGTGACAACAAATTAATGTCATCAAAGAAAAATTAATGATTGTAGAAAAACATCATCTAAAGAGTATCAATGACACTTTTTAAAAAATGTCATATAAAGAAAATAGATGATGTGCGATACAATAATTGTAGAAAAGTATCATCTAAAGAGTTTTAATGACAGTTCTTATGAAATGTCATCTAAAAAAAATAGATGACATGCGATACAATAATTATAAAAAAATATCATCTAAAGCATTTGTGATATTTTGTTAGAATCATCATATTCCAATTTTGTAGTAGCGTACATAAATTAGTTTAATTTGTTGTAAACAATTTCATTATGTTAGAAATGACATGGCCGAGAATCGAATTTCATACAAATTTTGCCAAGCGATTTATTTCATTGGAACTTGGGGAGAATAATATTCATATATAACTAATTATCTTACCATGAGGTTTTCCACAATACATTTTTTTTTTTTGGTTTTCCACAATACTTTCATTTTATTTGTTACTAATGCAATATAGGTTTTTTTATTTTTCATTCTTTTTTGAAATACTAATGTACTATAGCTTTAAATTTATAAAAAATGAAGAGCATTATTAAACTAAACTAAAATTTATGCTATCAATTTTAAGGTCAAAAGTTCAATTTTTCTATATCCGTAAGTAGAGATAAAAATATAATATATGTTATAAATATTATCATTATTTTATAAAGAAAAAATATTATACTCTTTTAGTTGGTGAATCTACGTTGATGTGAAAAATCAAGGTTATAGATTAATTTAGTTTCCTTTGACCATCCTTTAATTGTTCGTTTTATGAAATTAAATCTATAAATTATATTACTTTTAATAACGAGTTTTATTATTTTATTATTACCTCTTTTTACCTATATTTTAATGAAAATAGATTTGATTTTAAATAACAAAAAAGTAAAAACTAAATAACTATCCAAATGGCTTAAAAAAAAAAAACTATCCAAATGGATTATATAGTGTAATAAAATATATAAATATAAATTAAGAAAATAATTAATGAATAGTTGAAATAAATGGGTGGAAATTCATTGATAATAACGCAAAATTCTGTACATACGCAACTTTTATGTGAGAAAAAAGTTGAAAATTTGTTCCATAATCGACACATAATTATGTCATAAAGTTGTAATTTTGCAATAATAAATACACTTAATTTCCATACTACTTACCTCATAATTATATATTTACCATGACTATCTAATCATATTATTAATTAATCGCCCATATTAGCTCGTTCTCGTAAACAGTGTCCCCATATTAGCTCCATCCTTCGTGTAATTTGGTAAAAATGATATTTAATTTTTATTCCATTTTTTCACCATTTCCTCTAAATAAGGTTGTAATTTTTAGTTTCCTGTAAAAAAGAAATTTGTAATTAGTACTTTTCTATTTATAAATTTCATTTCATAACTTTCATTAAACGACAATATCGCCATTAATTTTAATCAACGAATTATTTTTATAAAAACAATTTAATCAACAAATCGGCAAGATTGTCTGAATTTTTTGAACCTAAAAGCCTTTTTTTTAATTATTATTAAAAGCATTTATTCGTATTAAAAAGGTAAGTAACATGTTAATTTTATTATTTGGGGTAATTTAATTTAACACTACTGGCAAAGATTCAATCATGATAATTGATATTTGATTCTAATTTATTTAAAATAATAGTATCATTTGTATAAGGTTTGTGATCTACCTTCTTTCAATTTATACTATAAGAATCGTTTAATCGTGTTTTTTTTTTTTAGTTTTTAATTATATTTATCTTTAGTCATCTGTACCCTATGATATTTTGTTTTTGAGCTAAGACTTTATGAAAATAATGCATACATTTTTTTTTTTCAAAAAAATAAAAATAAAAATAATGCATACTCTTCATTTTTTCCACTTGATTGTTTCCAATTGATTTCATAGCTTTTTTTTTTTTTTTTTTTTTTTTTTTTTTTTGAGAAAGATTTTATACCTAGCTAGTTGAAGGATGTTAAAACTTACAAAAATCGGATAAATTAGATTTTAATTAATTCTGCATGCTAACAAATTAAAATATGAATATAGAAGAACCTCATTTGTTAGACAAGTTTCAAATTTTTTATTATCAATTTATTTGTACTTAAAAAAACCCATCAATTTACTATTACAAAATGAGCGTGAGAGGATAAGAGGGAATATATCGTTTTTGTAATTAATTTTTGTCATGCAACCATACAAATTATGAATTTAATTACTTATAACATAAATAGTAGACACATTTAACTAAAAAAAAGTTTCTAATAATCTTTTAAAAAAAAGTGTCAAATAAATTTTGCCTAAAATTGAATTTCTATTTGGTTCCATATTTCAAAACTAAATACTTTTACTCTTAACATTTTTAATAATACTCATTAAATTTAACGAGAACTAAAATAATCATTTAATCAATATATTAAAATTCAAAACTAGTCTAATTATCATATTAATCAATATTTTGTTAAATTATTAATAATTTTGGTTGAAAAACGTAATTTAAATGTTTGCAAATTACATTAATAATATATATTTTTCATGCCAACTTATAGTTATTAAATTATATATTATGTGAAAGAGTTAACCATATGTAAAGTATAAATTTTAAGGTAAGTTCGATTAAAAAAGAAAACTTTTGAAGTTGTTAATAAAATCAACCGATGTATTTATGTTTATTTTTGGTAAGAATAAAATGGAGTTTTTTTTTTTTGAGAAGAAATAAAATGAAGTTTTTCAATCACGCGAATATAGAAATAAAATTGATTTTTTTTAGATAACAAAATTAAAAAAATAAAAGTAAGTATAGAAAAAATGAACAGAATCACTTTAAATTGATATTCAGGTTAGACTTCAATAGATTTTAATCCAGTGAAAATAATAGAAATTCAATTAATTAAACTTAAAATCCATAGATTTCAATCAAATTAAATATTTTATATTTATATTAAATATATTTAAAAAAGTTATTGTAATTAAATTAGGGAATTATTTTTACAAAAATTCCCTATAATGATTTGATTTAAACCTGATTTATTCATTTTATTAGAGTAAATCTCCAACTCGTATTTTTTCAAAAAAAAAAAATCAATGTGAATATTCTTACAATAATCAATGAACAATGTGAAATGAAATTAAGAGTTTAATCCGTGCAAGCATTAAGAGTAGGAGGACCTTAGATAACCAATTAAACATAAATTCTAATTAAATAAATTACAAAAATATTATTATTTATAAAAATCAAATAAATAAATGATTCAATAAAAGCTGTCTGGATGCGGCTGCACCGTGTATTGAACGAACCACGAGGGGGCGGCAGCTTTCCATTACAAACTCCTATAAAAGGGCAACTCGTATGAAATTCACATACTTTTTTCTCGCCGGAGATCATTCTGTTACCGATTCACGGCCGTGCCGGAGGCGGACGCGGCGGCGTTTTGTCATTTTGGCCTGATCTTTTCAGTCCGCCATGGCTACCTTCCACGGCCTCTTCCGAGTTCTGTTGCTGCTTTTCACTCTTTCAGGTTCGATTTCTGGATCTTGCTTGTTTAGAAACTGCTAGAAATGATTCGGAACTTGTTTCTCCTTTGATTTAATCGCGTAATCAGAGATTTTAATTTACTGGAGTTGTGATTATGTTCAGGAGTGGAGTTCTGTGTTTGTTTCTTGACTTCGATTTTTCTTATGTCGATTTTTACTGGTTAATTGCATGTAATTGCATTTGGTTGCATATTCTCTGTCTTTTAGGACTTCAGAATATTTGTGAAATTGAGATGATCTAATGATTATCGATTTTTCGATTAGGTATTTAAATTGATTTTGAACTCGCCGAGATTCGTTTCTCTTATGATAGAATTTAGATTCGGAAGAACACTCTAGCTTTGCTTTAGTTCGGTTTGTGCTTCGTTTTAGGTTCAGTAATCCGAACTTTGATTTTGAACTAGTTGAGATTCGTTTCTCTTATGATACAATTTAGATTTAGAACCTCTAGGTTTGCTTTAATTCGGTTTGTGCTTCGTTTTAGGTTCAGTAATTCGAACTCTGAGCGTTGGAATTGGAATTAACTATGGCCAGATTGCTAATAATCTCCCGTCTCCGTCGCGCGTTGTGATTCTTCTCCAAAGTCTAAATATCAGTAGAGTAAAACTGTATGATGCAGATCCTAATGTCCTGACTGCCTTTTCTAGGAGTAATGTGAACTTCATTATAGGACTTGGTAACGAATATCTCCAGAACATGTCCGACCCTCAGAAAGCCCTAGCTTGGGTTCAACAACACGTTCAAACACATATCTCTCAGACTCAAATAACTTGCATACTTGTTGGCAACGAAGTTTTCAATTCTAATGATTCCCAATTAAGGTCTAGTCTTCTTCCTGCAATGCAATCTGTTCATAATGTGCTTGTTAATCTTGGGCTGGATCAGCAGGTTTCTGTCACCACGGCTCATTCGCTTAACATTTTAGGCAATTCTTTCCCTCCCTCGGCTGGGGCATTCAGGCCGGATCTCGCTGAGTATATACAACCAATTCTCAATTTCCACACAATAGCGAAATCTCCTTTCCTTATAAATGCATACCCTTTCTTTGCTTACAAAGATAACCCTGGCCAAGTTCCCCTAGAATATGTGCTTTTCCAGCCAAACCAAGGGATGACTGATTCCATTACAAATTTGCACTATGACAATATGTTGTATGCTCAAATTGATGCGGTTTATGCTGCCATCAAAGCGATGGGGCATACAGATATTCGAGTCCAGATTTCCGAGACTGGTTGGCCATCTCGGGGTGACCCGAATGAGGTTGGCGCTACACCAGAGAATGCAAGGTTGTATAATGGTAATTTGCTAAGAAGAATAGAGAGTGGACAAGGAACCCCGGCGAAACCATCCGTTCCTATCGATATCTATGTTTTTGCTCTATTTAATGAGGATATGAAGCCTGGTCCATTATCTGAAAGAAACTATGGTCTTTTCTATCCTGATGGCACACCTGTTTATAACATTGGATTGCAGGGATATCTCCCAGAGTTGCTGTATTCTTCATCCAAAAGAAATGTAAGAGAGCCAACTTTTTTTGTTTTGCAGTTCCTATTGCTGTTTCTAAATTCTTGTTCAAAAATCTAATCTGGGAATTATTCATTGCAGATTTTCTCAATCTTTAGCTTGCTTCTTATATCCATAGCCTCCTTAATCTACACTTAAGGAGCTTCACCATCAATCATGAAACAGTAGAGGTATACCCAGCATTAGATAGAAATTCTTATTCATAGCCTGAGAAGTTTTATAAAAAAGCCGCCCATACAGGTCCCCTTTCAGCTGCTGCATTTATTTGACCATCTGTATTATATTATTTACTTTCTATCCCATCATCAATTTGGTTCATTGGACGATTTTTTTGTAGTTTAACACAGCAATAAAGTATTATTATTTAGTTATAAAGCTTTCTCAATGTCTTGATTTGAATAATAATAACATTATCTCCTAGAGGTGGCGCAGTGGTTGAGCGCCTGGGTGTTTGCGTGGTACTCCCCTTGGCAACCCAGATTCGAGATTAGTGTAAAGGTTAATTTTTCAGGTGGCCCACTTCTCATCTCCAATCCTACGATGTATTCCAGTGCCATAGTCTAAGGATGTACCAGTGGTGCTTTTAG
Organism: Sechiopsis laciniata; assembly: GCA_037833695.1. NCBI lineage: Eukaryota > Viridiplantae > Streptophyta > Magnoliopsida > Cucurbitales > Cucurbitaceae > Sechiopsis > Sechiopsis laciniata. The sequence goes on from JBBMKA010000005.1 coordinate 3,566,154, forward strand.
GTTTAGAAGAGCGAAGATCCAAGTTCCCGGGTCATCAAAAAAAAATAATAATAATAATATTGCAGAAGAAGAGCAGTTTCCTTTTTCTTCCCCTCTTTGCAGCTCCATTCAGATCTCTGATTGTAAATCTCACAAACTGAAGGGACTAATATTGGAAAAGGGCCATTCAATTCATTCTGCTAGAATTTGGAATCAGTAAGGTCTGTTTCTCTCTTTTCTCCAATGGTATATCCAATCAAACACAAGAACCCATCTTCTTCATGATAAATAATGGCTGTCTCTATCATTCTTGTCTGTTTCTTGCTGTTATGTTCCTATTATATGTCTTGGTTCTAGCAGCCATGTGTGAATATCATTTCATGTACCTAAACACATATCTTAGCCGCTCAAATTTGAAACCACAAAAAGTAGAGCTTTTCATTCAAATTGTGGACTTTTCCCCTTTCTTTGCCGTCTATTTTTTTCCTTGAAGGAACGTAAGTTGAGCATCAGCTTATGGGCCTCTTGGTGGAGTAATCTCATACGCCTTTTCTTTTTCGATATCTTCTCCTTGGCGGGGCCTACTGGTTTTTATCAGATGATCTTTTGTTGTTGAATCCAATCAGTCAGAGCCCTTGGGCTTAGCCCTCTATTTCTTTTTTCGAAAAGTAACAGATATGAGTGGCTTCAAGAAAATCTTAAATTGACGAGTGGGAGGCCAACAAATGACATTACTGCTTTAAATAATATGAGAGTCTAATATTGATTTTCAAATTTGAACTCGTAACCGTGGAGTTGAAATAGATTAACACCAAACATTTGAACCAACTTATCTGTATCTTGATTATTGTGATGGAATATACTGCTAATTATTATCACGGAATATAGTGTTAAAACTATGTAAGAAAATAATTTAGGACAGTTTAACCATTATGAGTTGTTTAATGTTACGAGAATTTTAAAAGTAAAAAGTTAATGGTTTTTTTTTTTTTTTTTTTTTAGATTACAACAATTAGGAGGGGAGAAATTTGAATTCATGACTTTATGTCAATAAGTGTATACTGATAACGTTAATGCTCTGGTGGGCATAAAAAGTTAATGATTTGAATTCAAAGCATTATTTATAATTTATTATTTTTGAAATTGAGTAGTTTTAATATGAGGCGTTCATTTTTTTTTTTTTTTTTTTCTAGTTTTTCATTTTTCATTTTTTGTTTTTTTTCTAAAAAATAAAAAATTGTATATGTTTGATAATTGATTTTAATTTTATATTTTTAAAAATTAAAAACCAAAAAACATGTTTGATAACTGTTTTTATTTTCGAGCATCAAATTTTGTTTTGATTTTTTGATTTTTTTGACTCTTTATTCTTGATTTTTTCATTCTTTTTTAAAAATGAAAACAAAATCTTGTTTTTAAAAGTTACTTTTTTTAGTTTTTAGAATATCTTTATTATTTTTTAAATTTTAAAAACTAAAATTAAAATTGATTATCAAACAAACTTGTTTTTAAAAGTTAAAAAAAAAAACAGAAAAACAAAAAACAAAATAGTTATCGTTATATTTTTGTTGATATTTTTCATAAAACTATGATCATGCATTTCTGAAATATCGTCATTGTAGATAAGGAAGATTTAATATCTTCTTACCGACCTCTATATTTGGTTGGTATTTCTATTGAATTTTCATGAAATCGAGACTTTTAGCATTCTTATTCAATAAAACTGACGTGTGTGCATATGCCATAAATGTATCTTAAAACCTCTATTTTATTGTTGTGAGTTTGAATCTTAAATTTGAATTGTTGTTGATCTAAATTTCTAGTTGATCTATAAAAAAAAATCTATTATTGACGACATGATTATTTAAATTTGTTTTTAATTTTTAAATTTGAATTGAAGAAAGTTGAAATTCATTTAGATAATTTTAGAGAATTATTAAATAGAAAATAGAATTTTCAAAATCAACTAGGGTGATACTTCAAATGCGTAAATGTGTGTTCATATTTAAGAGGTTCTTGATTGTAAGTATTTTTGGAGAAATAATATTTTCATTAGCTTGTATATAAGACACATACAACTATAAAGCATATTAAAAGAAACATCTCCAATTCAGAACTAAAACATATTGATATAGTTTTTATAGAGTTTAGATTTTTTACACAAAAAAACCATGTTGGCAATGATAAGTATGAATTTCTCCCATTTAGTTATTGTTGAATTAAAATAGTTAAATTCATTTAAAAAAAAAAGTTAAATTAAATTATCATCAAGTGGGACACCTAATTAATTTAATTTTTAAGATATAACTATCAAAAAATCTATATCATATAAAATCAATATAATTCTTGTCTTTGGTAAGAGATTTTCTATTAAATTTTATTAGGCAGTATATGTTTCCATCTTATGAAAAGAATAGTCCAAACTTTTTTACCTTACGTGAAATTCTTAACATGCTCTTTTAAAATTAAATAGGTCAGTAGCATAATGGTTTCATTGTTTGATTGTAATTAAACCAGTTCAACACCAGCGTCACAAGTTCGATCTCGAGAATCGGTATTTTTCCATCTCCCCCGATATGTACTAAAAAAAATGCTCTTTTAAAATTATGCGACTTTGGATTCATTGATCTTAAATCGGTTTATTTTATTTATTATTTCTTTATCGAACCAAATACACGTTTGCATTTCCAACAAGAGCAAAGTTCTAACGGCATCTTGTACAACCTAGTTACCAAAAAGTTACAGGTTCGAATCTCCCTACCTCCAAAATTATTGTATAAAAAAAATTACATGTTTGCATTTAATAAGTTGTATCAATATTATCATTTTAAATAATTAGTATATGATTTCACCTCAAAACAAATTGATTATGAGATAGATAGTTGTCGTCTAAATTGCATACCACAAATATTAATAAATCGGGCTTATGTGAATGATGACGTGGAGCCTCACTTCTTCG
>JBBMKA010000005.1:3569191-3616288 GCA_037833695.1 Sechiopsis laciniata
AAGCAGTGTATGTAACGAAGAGATGAGAAGAAAGTCACAGGGTTCTTCTTCACAGTCTAATGTTCTTATTACTGAAACAAAATGGGAGGAGTACGAGCAAAGGTGCGAAAGGCAGAGACAGAAGCAAGAGCAAGAGTGGCCGGTTTTCTAATGTTGAATGTTTTCATTGTTGAAAGGTGAGAGAGAGATGAGAGAGAAGAAGATGATAATAAAATTATTTTATTATTATTATTTTGCCAACTCATAAATTTTAACTATGGTTAAGTTTTTTTTTTTTTTAACCTAAGGATTATTTTTGAACTTTTTTGTAAGTGGAAGGCCAAAATTGGACTTTTGAAAGTTGATGGGCCAAAATAGAACAAAAATGATAGTTGAAGGACTAAAATTTGACTTTTGAAAGTTTATGGACCAAAATGGAACTTAAATGATGATATTATAAAATTATCAAAGATTTTTTACATGACAATTTTTAATTATTATGAATCAATCAAAAATAGATTTTATGATCTCTATTTATGACATTTTATAATTATCATAAATTATATTATTTTTGCAATTTTAATTTTTGTTTACATGACAGTTGTTCAAGTTAAATTAAATCATAATTTGTCATGGATTGATATTTCATGACAATTGTGAGTGTCATGATTTCTATTTCTTGATAATTTAAAATTGTCATAAAAAAGATAACTTGATATTTTTTAAATTATAAAATTTTTAAACTCTATTTTTTTTTTTTTTAATAAATATTCTATTTATTTGTTTATATATTTATTTCATATTGATTACATTAAACTTGTCAATTAAAAAATAACAATATTTAAACTGGTAAATAATTATGCATTTCTAGGATAATGTCACAATTCACGTAGATGTGAAACTTATTTCATTGATCACAATTTAGATAAAGTCTTATTCAAAGTAACCAATATATAAAATTTGTAAATTACAATTAATGTTTCATAAATTCAAGAAAAAAAATGAATACTTTGACAATTTGTAGATAACGGTAAACGCAAACAATCACCTTGAACAAAGTACCTATAAAATATAATGGTAAAACTTTGAATTAGAAATCACAAGTGTTCATTCCACTATGTTTTCCAATCATATTGCTAACCCATTATAGTTTCTAATCAAAACAACATAGTCAAGGTTTGAATTATATATAATATATATCTAGTCACTACAACTTTTGATGTTAACACATTATATATAACATGTCCAATCACTACAAGGAAAATGAAAGGCATAAAAGTCAAACTTACTAACTAATGGAGAAAGAATCTCGACTCCTTAGTTCTTCATAAGCTCAATTTTTTGAACCTGAAAAGTAAATATGAACTAAATCATTATTTGGTTGATTGCGTTGTGAAATAAGAAGAAAGTTAGTATAGTTCTTTCAAACCATTAAACTATATAGGTAGAACAATCAATATAGCTACTCAAGAATGTGCTTTTAGCTCAAGAGACCCAACCCGTTAAACAATGAATGAATTAATCAACCCGTTAGGTGCGGGTTCTCGTGGGGAAAATGGACATCCTAGTGTGCATTCCCTTAAATCTAGAGAACATCTGGATTCGAAACTTACACAACGTGCTTTTATTTTTCATTTAATTGACATATATATATTCTTAGTGGTGGAATTGATCATGTACTCGTGTATTCAGTCCAAGTTCGAGCTTGGCTTGTGGCCTATTATTTTGAATTTTGAGCATTGTTCCCAATCGCCCAAATCGGCGGTGGTTTGTCGTTTCGGCTCGGTCCTGTTATTTGTACAAAACGGTTCGGTTGCGGTTTACAATTTTCTTGTTATAATTAAGCTAAACTGGAATCGAACCGAACCGTTTACACCCCTACCTTCCACCGAGTCTACCGATTCTAGCTTCTTCTCCACTTTAAATAATTTCATTAAAAAACACTTACCCAAATAACATCAGACGAAGATTTTGATCGAGTAATGAAAATGGATTCATAATCTCTCTACCTATAGATAGAAGAGGACGAAGAGAACCCTACGATTCAAGGTCAACTCGATCATCAATGTCCAAGAAATCATATTCACTACAAATAGAGGTTTGATGTGTGCTGAATATAATGGGGAAAGTTCTAAGTTCAACATCAAGAATTTGGTTACATGCAGGTAGCAATTCCTTTAAAAGAAATGAACATTAAGGGAAAACAATTTAATGAAACGGAACTAGTACCATTCTTTATGGACGAAGTTCTATCTCCTTCAATCGATTGGAGCAATTTATAATAATTAATAATAATAAAAAGAATTTCATCTCATCATCAATGCTTAGCATTTATATTATTCTATCGAAAGAATTGGTGGGCTGATGGTTTTATTGTTTTGGTTTCTTAGGGTCCATTTGATAACTATTTAATTTTTTGTTTTTTGTTTTTGAAATTTAATCTTGTATTTACTTAAATTTTCTACATATGATTTCATCTTCTCTTAAAGAAATATGTAAATCCTAACCAAATACCAAAATAAGTATTTGTTAGGGATAACAAATATTCACAAACCTCCACATTAATATGATATTGTCTAGTTTAGAAATCATCCCTCATGACTTTGTTTTTTCACATCTTTCAAAATATCTCATATCAATGGAGGTGTTGTCTCCTCCTTATATACACAAGATCTTTTCTTTATCTAAACGATGTGAGATAACTTTGTTTACTCAACGCTTCTCAAGCTTGTAAAACTAAAAACGGTCTTTTTTGCTTCAATTGCTGGTGTTCTCTATTTGTTCAAAGTAAAAATTTTAATCGTCGGATCACAACGGTAACAAATGAACCGTCGGCTCATAATCATTATTTGCATACATAATCAAAATTTAAAATTCTATTACTGACAAGTTGATTATTTATTCATAATTTGCTTTTAATTTTTAAATTTGAATGGATGAAAGATGAAATTCATTTGAGATAATTTAAGAGAATGATTAAAAAATAGAATTTTCAAAATCAATTAGAGTGATACCCAAAGGCATAAATTTGTGTTCATATTCATCATGAGATTAAATAATTTAATTTTTTAAGATATAACCGTCAAAATAACTATAATAAAATATAATTCTATTCTTTATTTTTTTACTTCTTTGTACCTTTCGTAAGAGATTTTCTATTAGATTTTATTAGGTGTATATGTTTCCATAAACATTTTTCCTAAGTGAAATTTTCAACATCCTCTTTTAAAATTACACGACTTTAAATTCATCAAATCTTAAATCGGTTCATTTTATTTTTTTTATTGAATCAAATACACGTTTTCATTTAATAAATTCTATCAATATTATCATATTAAATAGTAAAAGATTTCACCCCAAAAGAAATTGATTAAGACAGAAATAGTCTATCATTCTTATAAAGATTATTCCTCCTCACTTTTCTAATATTAAATCTTCTCCGTATTTGATGTGTAACTTTTAACACCAGCAACTATAATTTTAATTTTTAGATCATGTATTACATACATTGAATTCGAGAAAACCAACAAAAAAAGAAGGTTGAAAAAATAGGTTATATATATCAATAAAAGGACTAATAAATAGTGCTTATAATATTATAGGATTACATATAAGAGAGCAATTTAGGCCATATGCCTTAAAATGAAATATTAAGAATGTGGTTCAATTTAGCCTACATTTTATTATTTCTTAACAAAAAAAAATAATAATTAATTAAAAAAATGTGACACAAATATTTAAAAAATAATAATTAATTAAATATCGACAAGATATCGATATTTAAGTGTATCACCTAAATATTTAAAATTGGCCATTCTCTCTGCACCTGTGGTGATCCTGACATCCTCTTTGGTATTCATTGGATGGAGGTGGCATTGTTTTGCATACTCCATTTTTGCATCTGTGAATTCTATTTGCATTAATAGCCCCATATGAAATATGAGACCCTCCATTTTGTGCATTTCCAACATATGAAAATACCATCATTATTGTCACCAAAATTATTGCTAATACTTTAGTCTTCACACCTGCCATTTTATGTAATATGTATATGCAGATGGATGCTTTTTTTTTTTCTTTTTTCTTTTGTTTTTGAAATGGATGTGTCCTTCTTTACTTCTCTATTCCAAATTACCTAATCATTCATCAATTTATACTCCTCTTTTTTACTTCTATTTTTAACCTTTTCATGTTTTGTGGTTGTGGTTAGTCTTAGTTTCCCAATAAAACTATTTTTGGATTGAAGGGATGAGCAATTATTGCTCTCAAATGGATTATGGATCATCCACATAATTTATTATCTATTTTATCATGTGGTGCAATTGAATTTCTTTTTTAAATTTTCACTAAGGTAAGTTATAATTTTGTTTTTATGATGCGAAGAAAGTTAATTAGAGTTTAGTTAGCATGTAGGTTGTAAAAACTAGAATTTATCGTTTCAAGAAAGTTAGAATTTAGTTTTTATGATTCTAAGAATTAGAACTTAGTCCTAGGCTTTGATAAATTTAAAAATTAGTTATTCTCATTTGTAATTGTTGGGAATTATATACGTGAAAATTGGTTATTCATACATAAATGATGTGACTTTTTTGTCTAATCTGTCATTTAACATACATTGTCATCGTTGACATATGAATAGTTAACGTACTCAATTCGCTAACGATTAAAAACAATAAAAAAAAAATTTTAATTTTATCAAATCATAGGACTAAATTTTAATTCTTAAAAAGTAGAGATTAAATTCCAACTTTTTTTCAAACTATAAGAATAAAATTCTAAATTTAGAAGGCACATGGGCTTAACTCACTTTATTCAAACCATATGATGTGGTATTTTGACTATATTTTACAATGTTGTAGGTTAGTATTAGATGAATATGAAGTTCCATTTAAAGTATTTTCTTCTCATCCCCACAAAATTTAACATTTATTTCCGTGAACATGAATTCATTTTAAATTTTCATTTTCATTTTAAAAAAATATTTTGTAAGAAGAATTTAAGTTAAATTTTTTTTATTCATATTGAATCTTATTTAAATTGACAACTTCTTGTGATTTTTTTTAATATCTTGAATTAAAAAAAAACATTGTTTTTTAGAGATTTTGCATTGCAAAGTATTTTCATCTATAGTACAAAATCAAAACTAATTCATTGCTCAAGAAATCCAAATAGGCCCGATGAAAAGACCAAACAACCTACGACCCATTTCGAAATGCCTAGGTGATAGACTCATTCTATCACTCGTTGAGCTCTATCACTGATAGAAATCAATCAGTAATTTGTACTGCCTCTTCTGCTACTGCCTAAATTATAAACTTGTGCATATTAATTGATTGAAGTTAACATTTAATTTGATATGCTATTGATTGAAATTGACTTCTATTGATTGAAGGAAAAAAGAAAAGGAAGAGGATCGAGAAGAAAATGATGACAAAGAAGATGAAGAGAAAGAAGACCAAACGAGACCACACCAAACATTCCTTCGTCTCCTTCCTTCAAAACCCTCTTCCCCTTCTCCTTCACTCTCTACAACAACCACAAATTCGACGAGCAAACCAGCAGTTGAATTCAATCACGCTCGCAAAAACCCTAGAAATTATGACTTAGAGATTTTCCAGATTTTCCTTTTTCATATGGCAACCAATTTCTTGATTAAGATCTAAAATCGTCGATTAGAAAGAAAAGCCAAACACTGAAATCGTCGATAAAAAAAAAGATAAAGCACGAAGAGAAAGCCCAAAGAAATTACATCGTTCGTTCAGGAAGAATAAGGGGGTAAAATTGGAAAGAAAAAAGTAGCATATGAAATTGTGCTATAGATGAATTACTTTAGAAATTGTGCTACAAAGATAATACCAAAGGTAGAATGTGCTGCTAAGACTAAATTCCCTTCTTTATTTATTAAGTTGTTTAATTTTCTTGAAACAAGTTATTTAATTGTTAATACATGAGAGCTTTTTCTTAGATAAGTACATAAGAGTTAAAAAGATTCAATATAACAAAATATTAGCTTATCTTTCATAATAAAAAAAATTGTCCACAAATGCACTTACATATATACGTACAAGAACAAGATATGCATTCCACATAATTTCCATCTTCTTTAGATTGTGAAAACTTTTTTTCTATTCTCTCAGATTGAATACAAACAAAGTTGTCTCTCATCGTTTAGATAAGAAAAAAATCATGGGTATGTAAGTTATGCTAACCATCTTCATTAGTATAAGGACTTTTGAATGAAATCAAAATCAAAGGCATGAGAGCTTATACTCAAAGTGAACAATATCCAATGTGAAGATCTTTCCAATGTTGTCGTTTGATAGCTCTCAAATAGAGTACAAATTAGGCATCTAGCTTAAGTATTTCTTAGGATTATTTTGGGTAATTGGTAATAAGTAGAGATAAAATGCAGATAAAAATGGTAGAATCTATATGCATCCTCACATACGCATTAAAAAAGGTAGCACGACATTTCGCAAAGGAAAGTCAACAATATACGCACTAATTTAAGTATTTTTCGCACATGATTGAGAAGTTGAAGATACCACTGCATGGGAACGGAACAACTGGCGAAGCCGAGAGCTGTTGAAATAGTAACGCGCTTAAGGAATTTATGCACTCAGATATTTAAGTCATTGTGGGAATCCAGAAGAATCAATTAACAATGATTTAGGGGATAATGAAGACATTCCAGAACCATCCAAGCTTTCTGGCAAAGTAAACCGACCCTATATAAAAAACGAAGAAACAGGAAGGTGTTAGTGATATCTAATGACAAGGAGTCCGCCATCTACAACAACCGCACCATTTTTTTAATCGTTTTCTTTTCATTTTGTAAATAGGATTAGATCGTAGCACCATAGTTCTATAGTTAACTATTCGTAATGTTATTTTGCATTTTCTATTTCATTGTCGTTTTATTTATGTTTCACTATAATAGAAGACATATGGTGGAAATTCATATGTAGAATGTATGTTAGGATTGCGGGTAAAAGGTTTTATAAAGTTGTTTATATAAGTTTGCGTCGATTAGCTACCCATGTAGGCTAACCTCCAATGAACTCAGAAGATGGATCTGGCAGAAGATCACAGCAGGTTACGTTAGGTCGGTGCAAGGTCTCTTGCATTATTTAAAGAGTTAGAGATAACCTTACTAATGCATGTGTTGCCCAGATTTTAGTATGAAGAACCTCAGTGGGAGCAGGGCTAGTCATAAATCATTGATTGCAGAAGTAATCACTAGAAATAGGGAAGCATGAAATTTGTCTTACCATTATCGCATGATCAACATCATTCGCATTCGTATTTTCACCTAAGCCTATTTACACTTTCACATATTAGAATGATTAAAATCAACCACCAATCATTGTTTTATATTATTGTACGACTTTTAAGTTATTAATCTGAATTCTAGACATCAATCCCTACGGAGAAAGATAAAATAAATATTTATCACTTGCTGCAATTTCAACTGCGTATACTTGCGTAAAACTGCTATTTCCAGCATAAGGTATTAGCAATAATATCGTAACTTAGAATTAATTAATAGAAATATATTGCACCAAAAATAACAGTCATCGTTCATAACAATTGGTATCAGAGTCATGCTTCTAATTGTGGTGAATTCCGTTCGTTTACCCCATTTCTAAAAACCAACGGTATTCAACATAGACTGGCATCTATATATGTAACAGCCCGAACTTTCGACTTATGTAAATAAGTACGTTTTTTGGTTCTCGAGACTTTCGAAGAGGTTTCAAATTATTAAATTTACCTAAGAGGGACCCTAAAGGCCTTGTCCCAAAAGGGGTAAGGTTGTTTTTTGTTCTAAGAATGACAATTTAGTAGTTGAAGCCCACGTAGCACTTTTATGATTATGGGTGTAGGAATTTCTACCTTTAAATACTTACTTTTCCCTCAAATGTTTGCTCTAGCTTTATTTTTCCAACAAGGAGCCTTCATTCTCTCTCAATTCTCTCTTAAGTCCCCTCTCAATCCATCTTAATTTTTCTCCTTGTCTCCATGCTCAAGCAATTCAGAATCTCGATCTCTGCTTAAGAATAAAAGATGTAGTTGATACCATCGAAAAAAATTTAGCCTCGTTTTGGGTCAGAATTGCCTTAGAAATCATGCAATAACTCAAAGGTTAGTAAGCTTCTTTGTGGTAATAGCGTCTTCTGGAAAAATGGGTTTAGTTTGCTAATCATGTCCTGCCAATTAACGTGTTCATCTTGTCCCTTGTAGCCCTCACTAAAAATGTCTTTTGAGAAGATGTTCCACGCCTCTTCGCCGAACTAGACGCAGTCACTAGATCCATTCGAGCCTCGCCCGCGCATCCATCATTCACGCGATCATTTTCGAGCCTTAAGACTAGATCGAGCCTTCATCTGAAGCTGCTAGCCGACAAATCTTTTTTAACCAACTATCGAGCCTACTGTCGAACCTTTGCATGCGTGCGTCCTCTAGACTTAATCCGAACCTGCCATCGTCGCTAACTTCACGCACCACCGCCATTGACCTACCCGTCATCGTTGCCGCCGTTGACTGTTGACTGCCATCGTTGGCCAAATTTTCCAGATAGTCTTATTTGGGTAATTTTGATGCTCTTAGTCTGTTTTTTATGGTCTAAGGTGCTAGTTCTGATTTATGTGTGTGTTACAGGTCCCAAAAGTTCGGAAATGCTTCTAGGAGTGATGTAGCTTGAAATTTATGTAAAACCTTTGGATTATGGCTAAGGTAAGGGATTTATTCATCCAATTCAAGTTCTTTTGAACACTAGTAAGCATGTGATAGATTCGAGACTTTAGTTACTTACTTGGTTTTGATATACTTGAATTGGTGATTTGATTGTTTGTTATCTGCCTATCGGATTAGGATAGGATTATTGTATGTTTGTGAAACCCTATTAGGTAGGCATGTGATAGATGTTACACACAGAGATTGTTGGATGTTTATCTATATAGATTCAAAGTAAAGTGCGTTGTTGTTATTTAACCTAGTAGGTAAGCATGCTAGTATGTGTTACCCGTGTATGTTCTTATTGCACTCACGTAGGTAAACACGTGTGTAAGTGTTACCCAGAGGTATCTTAACCCTAGTAGGTAAGCATGTTTGTGTATGTTACCTAAGGATATCATTGTGTTGTGCCCAGGTAGGTAAGCATATTTGGGCATGTTACTTAGACTTACACTTAACTATTTGTGTCTGTTTACTTGTTTGGTTTGATGATTGTAAATTGTTGATAGATATGCTTATTGATCACGTGTTGGGATCTTTACTGAGTTAATAACTCACCATTTTCTTTTGTGAATTTCTACAGGTATTCACGAATTGTACCGAGATGGTTGATCAGAAGTTAAATGGATCATGGAATGTTTGGTTTCCTTTGTTACCCATCTCTTCGTGCATATAACAATCATAAACTTGATCCTCGATATATCTCATGTATTTTTCTTGGCTATGGTTTAATCCATAAAGGGTACAAATGCTTATCTTTTTCTAGCAAGCTTTATATTTTTAGGCACGTTACCTTTGATAGGTGTGTCTTTCTAACATCTTCTCATATCTCAATTTCTAAACCAATGGATATTCCTTTTAATTAACCATTGTGTATTGGCCCTTCACTTGAAAGTTTTGCAATGTTGGAGATACTCACCTTGTGAAAATTGTCACATATTGAAAATATAAGGATTCTTCAACATGTTTATAAAAGATATGGGTTACTCCCCTCATTGCCAATTGGTTTTGAGGTGGAACTCCATATTATCTAATATGGTATCAGAGCTCCATGTGAGTTATTGGTCTCTCAAATTCCGATCCAACCCAAACGCTTTGAATTCTAAAGTGGGTGTGGACCCCTCCCAAGCGGGTATAAGCTTAAACGGGTATTTGATCCCAAAGTTCGATTTGGCCCTAGCAAAAAGTAAAAGCGGGTATTTCAGTCCATAAATTTGGATCAATTTCAAAATGGTCTTCCCTATATGACTCCATCTTGAAAGAGAATGTTGGAGATACTCACCTTGTGGCAATTGTCCCACATTGTAAATGTGAGGATTCTTCAACATGTTTATAAGAGATATGGGTTACTCCCCTCATTACCAATTAGTTTTGAGGTGGAACCTCATATTCTCTAATATGGTATCAGAGCTCCATGTGGGTTAGTGGCCTCCAAATTTCTATCCAAAAACCCAAATGCTTTGAATTCTAAAGTGGGTGTGGACCACATCCAAGTGGGCATAAGCTTAAAAATGCGGGTATTTGATCCCAAAGTTTGGATCCAACCCTAGTAAAAAAAGTAAAATGCTAAAGTGGATATTTTAGTCCACAAATTCGGATCCATTCCAAAATGGTCTTCCTTATATGGCGTCATCTTGAGGGGAATGTTGGAGATACTCGCCTTGAGGAAATTGTTCCATATTGGAAAGGTGAAGATTCTTTGACATGTTTATAAGAGATATGGGTAACTCCTCTCAATGTCAATTGGTTTTAAGGTGAAATCTCATATTATCTAATATGCAACTCATTGTCCTTTGGATAAAGAGTTGCCTCCTACCTTATGTCAATCCCGTGCCCTACTCGAGATTGAATTAATCTGTCCTAGGACTCGATCTCTGGCTAGATTGCAGCATATTAAGCCTTCTTCTCCACTTAATGCTGGGTAGTTTATTTCTACTTCTTTATTTAGTACTTCTCCTTTATGACCTGATACTGCTCTTTCCTTACATGAATCTCTTTCTACTTCTTTTTCTCTTGTTAATCCTATGAACTTCAGTTCTGCATCATTGCCTATTAGTCATGTTGTGCAGAATGCTCATGGTATGAAGTCACACGATGGAAATCTTATATTTTTAAACCACAAGTTTTTTCTTGCTGAATATATTAAAGTGGAACCTCCAAATGTAAAGAATCACTCAAATATACCCATTGGGTGAAGATAATATAAGATGAATATATTGCTCACATGATTGATGAGACATAGACATTAGTTGATACTCCTCCCAACAATATCAAACAAAATTTTGATTGATCTATAATTAGATATAAAGTTTGACTAGTTGCTCATAGGTTTCATCAACAACCTGACTAGGACTACATAGAGATCTTTCAGTCCAGTTGTCAATGCTTGGTTTTTTTTTTTTTTTTTTTTTAATGAGGATGTATTTACAACCACCCAGTACGAGTGTTCCTACTTCTTCAGCCAGATATGTAAGCTTTAGAAAATCGTGTATGGCCACCGGCTCTGAGGGCCTAGTTCGAGAGATAAGGGTCTTTTTTGTGCTCTAAATACTTTGTTCACTTTCGGGTTGGCTCCTTTTTGTTGGTGTATCATAAACAAGGTTGTGTTTGTTATATTCTTGTCTATGTAGACGACATTGAGATAATTGAAATTTTAAACCATTCATTAAGCAAGATTTTTTTATTAAGGATCTGGGTGCACTTAATTTCTTTTTGAGTGATGAGGTCTCTTCCACAAGTTCAGAAGGTTTGTTTTTGTCATAACGCAAATTTATATATGATCTTCTTTATAAAATAAATATGCGGCATGTTAATTCTCTGGTAACACCTACAGAAATCATAACATATCAAGGTGAACAATTCTCTGATATACAACTATACAGGAATACTGTTGGGACATCACGATATGTTATTTTTACACGTCCAGGACACTGCTTTATAGTGTAAACAAGGTGTGTCAATTTATGCAGTCACATACTATTGCTTGCTTATTGGCAAGACGTTAAATGTTTATTACTCTACGATTATGCAGATGCACACTGGGCATCTGATCTAGATGATCCAAAATCAATTTCTAGTGTGTGTGTTTTTTTTAGGAAATTTAATCCGATGAGTTTCCAAGAAACAAACGGTTATATCTCGTTTTAGTATTGAAGCAAAATTTTGTAGTCTTGCTTGTGTTGCTACTGATATGGTTTGGATCAAGTATCTATTTACTGACTTACATATCTGGCTTACTTTTCCTTTTATATTGTGATGCGATAATCTGAGTGTATTTCATTTAAGCGTTAACTCAATTCTCTATTCTGGATCCAAATATATAGAGATTAATATCTTCTTTATTCGTGATATAGTATTGCAAGGTCAAATACAAGTGCGTTATATTTGAATAAGCTTTTAAGTTGTGGATATATTATTTACAAAACCGCTCTCAACAAAGAAAAACATGAGCTCTCTCTCCAATAAAAGAAAAACAGAACAAAAAGAAAACAATATATTCTGCCACTTTCTTGTAGAAGTTCCAAAACTTAATCAAAAGTCAGTTCCATGTAATCTAAATGCCCAACAAATAAATAATTCTACACTCCCATGCCAACATAAACATATTGCTCTAAAGCAGCAACTTGGATGAATGTACAGCAAATGAAAGAGATGATATTATACAAAATCCAAGCCATGAAGAGATATTTCATCACCTAATTTGAGAGCTTTAATTGTATGACACAAGAAATGGGAGGACTGTTGACATGAAATCTTCATATGTGAGTGTCGCTGAACCCGTGTAGTGCCTATCTTTCTCCTTGAACTTCTCTGTCAAGCCCTGAAATTTTACAAGCATATGGTATTTAAACTATTGATATCCATGAACAAAACGCTTGCAGTTTTACTTAGGCGGTGATTGGGGCAAGGATGATGAGAATGATTATGTGGAAGTACTTCCCTTAACGTTTGGGTCACCAAGAACACCCTATAATCAATATGTATTCCCCCATCGTTAAACATTTTTCCATAATCATTTTTCATTCTCGCCATAATCACTATTCATTCTCTTTATAACCGCTTTTTTTTTTTTAACAAGGGTAACCACGACCGTCCCTAGGCCAGATACCGAGAGACATCGAAGGAATGGAAAAACGAGAGGTGTCTACAAATTAATGTCACAAGTCTCGAACCTGAGATCTTGAGGGGAGCACACCTTCAAAGCCCAAGTTTTCAACCACTGCGCCACCCCTTGGAGACTTTGATAACCACTTTTCATTCTCCATACTCACTATTTTGTCCTTCCCTAATATCATTCCTGATACCTTAAACATCAATTATCATTCCCCCATAATCTTTTTCTTCCCCCCGAACACATATGATCATTCTTTCCCATTTTTTTTTTTTCTCAATTCTCATCCTCTCCATAATCATTCCATTTTCCTTGTCCCAAACACGTCTTGAAAAGCGGTGCTCCACGACATTGGTTCAAACATATAAAGCCACATTCGATTAGTTCGACAAGTTTCATCTGAAGTCTGAAGTATAATATGGTCAAGTAAATGTGATGATATGATATCAGAGGAATCTGTATTTAATAAATAGGAAGTAAAGGGTTGGCTATCTCACCTTTACTATCATGCCACATCTGCAATGAAAAAAGTAATAAGAGAAATGTAAGTATCAAGACTTTTGGCATTAAATAGTGATAAGTATTCAACTCTTTTGAAACACTTACTCAACAAAACTGTCGAAATTATATTCAACTCGACGGCCACTTTGATCGTCATATAGTGAAATTAGAAGTTGAAGGACTGAAGATGGAACTGCATAGCCAAGACCATAGAGTGCATCCCTCATTTCCAATGCATCAATTCTCCCACTTCTATCTCTATCATACCTTTCAAATGTGCCCTGCAAGTTAGATAGTCATACTTAGTCTCATAGGGCACAAAATTGATAATCAAGAAGAAATAAATCACCCAAAAAAAATACAGAATCATCTTCCAATGAGAACGGTAAGAAAAACTAGAATCAGTGTTTTCAAGGCCATCGCCTTGCACATAGGAGGGTATTGTGCGTATAAAAAAGTCAAGGCGAGCTCCTTCAATCAGGCCCTCGCCAATTTGTGCCCCGCATCGACTTCGCCTTAGAATAAGGCGTGCGCCTTGTCAAAGTTTTATTTATTTATCAATATGCTAATTTAATATCTACAAAATAACCTAGAATTAGCCCAAGAAGAAATCTAACAACCATACAAAGTCTTTATTTAGGATACTGAATTTGTATGATTGTTTTTTTTTATACTTTTGGTCAACTTTAATTTTTTATACAAATAATAATTTAATATGTATGGTATATCTTATAATAACATAATTTGTGTGATTTATGTATGAATTTGAAATTTTATGGTAATAGAAATATGTTTTATTTGTCCATTTATGAACAATATATTATTTAGTTATCCATTTATTTGTTGCGCCTCTCTTGACTCGGGACTCACCTTTTTATCGCCTCTCGCTTTAAGGCAATCAATGAGAGTATCGACTTGCATTGCGCCTTGCGCTTTGAAAAACACTAACTAGAATATGTTCAATATACAACCTACAAATTGTTCAAACTCTGAATGATTAGATTAAAAGGAGGCTTTATTGTTCTATTTTCTTCACATCTAACCTTTTTTCCCAAACTTCAAGAAAACCTTATCCGGAAAAGATCCTTAAATTTTGAAAAAAAGCCATCAACTTTAAGTAAATAAAATGACCCTCTATAGTTCTATGAGTAAAACTATAGAAGAAGTATAGTTTTCATTCTGAATGAAAGAACAAAATGCAGAAGAAACCAAGTTTTGAACTAAGGCATCATATCATTTTAAAAAACTCTTTAGAGATAGAACACATACATCAGATAGCTTCAACATATTGGATCAACCAAAATACTTTTCTGGTATCTAATCTAGTTATGGTTTGAATTTAAAAACTCCATCACAAGCTCTATTGATCAGCTATACAACCAGCAATTCTTTATCTATAAAACAGTTATTAATGAAACTTGAAACCAATTATCTACTTCGTCAAAAGTTCTAATTTCATTGCTACCATCTTTCTTTAAAAAGTTTCAGCAAAAACAGATAAATGATGAGTGCAAAATGAAGAGAGAAACAGTAATCACATATTAGCAACACTACTTACACGCCATTGGCCAAGACAGCTCCACAAAGCTGTAAACTCATTGGGCCCTGCAACAGCCAATTAGACACGAATTGTTAGGGTAAAATGCACCAGCAAAGTTAGTCAATGTTTGAATATTTTAAAAGCATGTTAAATATAATTGGCCTAAGACCACTTGAGAATCCAGATAGGATGCAGCTACATCTGTATTCAAATCCCAACCAACATGTTGTTTAATAAAAAAGGGACACATACATGTTTAGTCCCTAAGTTTTGAGTCTAGTTTCTATTTGGTCCTATATTTTAAAATCAAACATTTTTATCCCTGACATTTCAATAATACTCAATTTTAGTCTATAAGTCTAATACTTTTATACTATTATCTTTTATAAAATTTAAATTCAAGTCAAGACTAAAATAACCACTTCATCAATGTATTTGAATTAAAAATTAGTATATTCATGATTTTAGTCAACGTTTATTTATGTAACTAACGATTTTGTTATCTCAAGAACTAGATTGATCATTATTGAAATGTCAAGATAAAAGTGTTTGATTTTGAAATATAGAGACAAAATAGAAACAAAACATAAAACTTAAAAGTTAGGAACTATAAAGGTAATTTTCCTCAAAAACATCAACAAATACCAACCAAGATGTTTTGTTTTCATTTTCAATTTCAATTCCCTTTTCATCACATTCTACTCGCCTGTAGTATTCTAAAGTCAAAAAAACAATAATATCCTCTTCAACTTAGCCCACAAACTCGGTCATGGTTAAATAGTTTATCTATATAATTGCCATACTTACAAAAGAGACAGAACAAGAAAACGAAACAGCACAATTAGCCACAAAAAAAATGCAACCAAAAGGAGAGAAACATAAAAATTATATCAAAATTTCGAAACAAATAGATTAAAGAGAGAGAAAAAAAAAACAGACCCATTCTGGAGGAATCAAGCGGATTCCGGAACAAGAAGATGAGCAAACGAACGGTCCTAAGACTAAACCTCTGGTATCCAGAAGAAAGGGCTTGCTGCAATTCATTCTCGTCGATGAATCCACTTCCATCCCTATCCACCATTTGAAAGCTCCTAATCACCTCAGGGCTTGTCCCAGGCGGAAACCCATATGAAGAAACTCCTCCATAATTAGACCCGTAAGGCTGCTGCGGCCGGTTCTGTTCGGAGTAATACGGCGAAGCGGCGCCGTGAATCTGTTCGTGGACGTGGGTTTCCGGCGCCGACGGTGCTGGTGGCGCCGACGGTGCAGATGGAGCATTGGAATTGGAATTGGAATTGAAACTGGAAAAGGAATAGGAAGTGAATTTGTTAAAGAAGGACGCCATTGATGGCCAAAAAGAAAGGGGAAATGGGTATGAAATTGAATCAGAGAGGGGGATTCGAATCTTGATGGGATTTGAAATTTGAAAACAAAGAAAAAGATGAACAGAACAGAAGAGATTTAAAGAAATTAGAAACGAATTGTGAAAAAAACGCGGTTGCTTAGCTTGAATGGAAGATGAAATTGCTGACGAAATTAGGTATTCGATTTCGCGTTCATTTCTTCAAATGTTCATCTTCATGACGATGACCAAAACATAGAGAGAACGACAATTCAATTTTGGACGATTCAATTTATTTTCTTTTCAAAAATTTTTCTATTTTTTACAAAAAAAAAAAAAAAAAAAACAAAAACTTTTTTAGTTTTAGGAAAATATTCTTTTTTTTTAGAGTCCATACCAATTTTTTTAACTGCCATCTTGAAGTTAAAATAATTTAATTCCAAATAAAGTAATTGATTGCGTCACTAACTTATAATTCATTTGTTTTAAGGGTTTTTTTTGAAATGTGAATTCCACATGGATCCATTGTTTCAACCAAAAAAGTGCTATGATATAGATTGACATTTCTATTTTATACTTATAATAAAATAAAATCAAATTTCAAATGTGAGTGTTTAGCTATGAAATATAACCCTTCAAAAACATTTCTAAAAAAACCCTTAAAACAAATGAATTATAAGAAGATGAAAATTTGATTTAAAATATGGTTATCTACATTTAAATGTCTAAATTTATTCCTTTTTTTCCATAATTTTATTGAATATTAACCTCTTATGTTAGTTTTCTGTAGAAAAGCGGTAGAATGAGAATTCATCATATTTTGATTCTTAGGCTAGAGAGTTGGATCGGGCACAACTCACAGAGCTTAGGCTTGATCGCCATTTCGAGCTCTGATCATACTAGTAGTATTTTGGTCACTCTTCCAATTTTGGGGGTCGTGCGTCCAAGTTCGCTTGGTTAATGTCTCGAAGGGTGTGTCTAAGAGTCGTGCAGACCCATAGTTGCTATCATTAATGGAAAAAATTCGAACTCATGACTTTTTGGTTAAGAAAATATATTAATGTCGTTGAGTTGTTGTTACTCATGGTATGGTACAATGACTAAAATGATATTTTTGGTTTAACCATAGTTTCGATTTAGTCCTATATTTTATACTGAGATAATAAGTAAATGTTTGAACCAGTTTATGCATACTTCCACTATTTTTACAAAATAAATTAAAGATCGATATCGAATAGGTCAATGACACAATAGTTTCATTGTTTGGTTGTAAACCAGTTCAACACTAAACTATGCTCTATAGTTTAAAGAAAGTTAAATTTTAGTTTATGTAATTTTAAAAACTAGAATTTAGTCCCTATGATTAAAAAAAACTTAAAATTTAGTTCCTATGATCTAAGAAAACTAAAATATAATTTTTATGATTTGCTAAAATCTAAAAAATAGTTATTGTCATTCATAATTGAAATCGAATTATATATGTAAAAGTTTGCATCGAATTATACATGTGAAAGTTAACTATTTCTATGCCAATAATGATTGTGCTAATAATGAAGGCAAAGAAAGTTAGCTACATCATTTACAAATCAATACGAAGATTTAATCTAACCATAGAAACTAAATTTTAATTTTTAAAAATCATGGAGACTAAATTCTAACTTACTTCCAACTATAGAAACTGAATTCTATTTTTTAAAATCATAAAAACTAAATTCTAACTTTCGACTAATTTACTTGATACATAATGTATCATTGTGTTTTGGAACCACATTATTCAAATTCAATATTAAAGTCTACTCGAGTCCATACTTCAAAACTATAAAAATAGGTATGATGGTTCAAATTCAACCATCTTTGGTGACTACTTGTTTATCTAAATTAAATAATGAACTAAACACCACACTTTAACACAAGATTGTTATCGTAAAGGGTAAAATGTGATAAAATATTATGAATGATCATAATATCTATTAGTTTAAAAACAATGAAACGAAAATATCATCAATATGATAAAATAGTGAAAGTCCCACATGCAAGGCACGTAGTAAATTGATAAGTTCATGTGAGTAATTTTTTTGTAATTTTTTTTATATATATATAGTAAACAAAAAAATTTATTGATATATGAAAAGTTACTGAAGTTACAATATGATCCTATCAAGATGAATTACAAAAAGCTTTTCCAATGCGAGTTAATTAACAAAGGAAAAACAGTATTGTAAATGACCCATGAAGTCCATGGTGGCCTGACCACCTACCTAAGAATTAATTTTCTGGGTTTCTTTGGCATTCAAATGTTGTAAAATCAGGCACGCGAAAGCTGGCCCGGACAGACACAAAAATCAAAAAAAAAAAGGACCCATGAAGTTTAAAACTATATCCTCGGAAATGAACTCAGACCTGTAATGGAAAAAAGGACCCTGGCATTTATATAACAACTCAAGGTTTCTGAGCAAATAATTTCAGCAATTATTCCAAGAATAACATTCTCCTATCAAATTTTCTACAAGAGAGAGAGAGAGAGAGAGAGATGGAAGAAAAACTAGTTACTTTTCCAGTCAACTGAGTATTCTAAGTAGTGTAATATCTCTATTTATTATGTTTAGACAAGAAAAATATTGGCAAACCTGTGATTTCCTTTCATAAAGATATAGCAACAAGTAGTAAACACCTGAAATATGATCTCTGTATAGTTTCCACCACAATGGGATCTTCTTTGCCATGAGGAAAACCAAATTTGCAGCATACATTCATATCGATCCCTCTATTGCGTATTCGGACTCCTCGTTGCGTCAGACTCAGGAGTGGTTGAAATATCAGGACATTTTAAGCATATATTGTTGCCTTTGGTTGCTATGACAGATGAATTCCAAGCAATGCAGTCTATTTCAGATACTCCAAAACGCTCTGCTTGACATCTTCGAGGAAGGAAACGAAACCCATGACGCTAGTGAGACCGCTTCCATCAACATCCTGTTCCTCTATAAGATAGTTTTCAAAAGCTGTAGCATCATCCTGACCGCCCCGAATAAATATGAGTCTTGGGGTTATGCA
Source organism: Sechiopsis laciniata (assembly GCA_037833695.1). NCBI lineage: Eukaryota > Viridiplantae > Streptophyta > Magnoliopsida > Cucurbitales > Cucurbitaceae > Sechiopsis > Sechiopsis laciniata. Next base: position 3,588,455 of record JBBMKA010000005.1, read on the forward strand.
TCTGTCTTGTTTTAGTTCGTTAATTGTAGTCCTTAACAAACCTGAAAAGTCAGCAAGGAAAATTTTAAAAAGAGAGACCTCAGAAGCCTACCTTCAAGTATCATCCGTTTCATATGAAAACAATAAATTATCTTACAATCTTGAGGTGGGGGAAATGGAAGCGTAGGGTCGGCGGTGGAAGAATAAAACACAATTAGAGTTGTGAATGCGTCGAGGAAAAATATCGGGCTGCCACTAGTAATCAGTGCAGCACGGCTTAATGAGTGCCGTGGATAAGCTTGAATGTCCGGGGTGGAATATGATGTCAATATCGGATAGACAGCACAGTGTAGGGAACTTGGTTCAAGTGCACTGCAATGTCACATTTATGAGAAAAAGAGGGAGAGAAGACAAATATCTACATTTAGAAGAGATTCTTATAGCTTGTTGCTATTGACACAAATATCAATTTGCATTAAAATTTCTATATACCTCATCAGAGAAATAGTAGAACCGAATCAGGAGTTAAATAACAATGTTCACAACATTACCTGAACAGGCATTGCAGGTAGATCCGGTAGTCAGGGTGGATACCTTCCTCATGAAAACGAAGGAGAGGGTTCCGAAGTAAAGCAAAAACCAAGCGAGGAAGCGATTGAAGTTGCGGACACTGAGAGAATGCAACGTCAACAAGAGAAGTTCCTGAAGCTCCATTTTTGTAATGGACGAGTTTATAAGCATCATTGTATTGTGCAGTAAGAATTACAAGCCAGTCATGAAGCAGAGCCCTGCCCTCTCTAACACCTTGCTCCAAAGAAGCTAATATAACCTTGAGAAACAAAGTAGATCAAGACAACATAAATGACAGTGATACATTGCTTTTATAGATAGTAGCACATACGCATACACATAAGAGAAAGAGTATTGTCTGTAACTGCCTGCATTTGCAATCTGTAAAAATCAGTGGGTATCTAAGTATGGACCAAAATGAAACATACCCCGAAGTATAGGTACAAAATGGTATTTTACCTAAGTTAATTTCAAATATTGAACATCTTAGATTAGAAAACTTTATATAACTGCTAGATATTAATTTATTATTAAATTTAATATGTTATAATTTATACTATCATTTTTTTCGAGAGTGTCCGATCTAGCTTACTTGTGCCTAGACTAATCTCAAGGGACAACTCCTTGACCCTATTACATTTGGTTGCCAAGAAACCTTGTATAAAACTAAGTCCTAAGTAGGTGGTCCCCAAAGCCAGGAAACCATAGATTAAACTCAAGTACTCATGGTTCCCAAAGTCTTTATTGAACTAGACCAACTCATGATGGTTATTATACTATCATTACTAACATATACTATCATTAATGTTTTGTAATCTCTCCCATTGGGTTTCTCCCTTCTTTTGTAATTTCATATCATCAATGAAATTGTTTCTTATCAAAAAAAAAAAAAAAGATATATCTGTAAGTGTTTGTTGAAAGATGGAAATCAAATTCTTCAAATTCTTCCTTTAATAATGAACCCATTATTAGATTTAAAAAGACTATAAGAGATGACTTAATTATAAAAGGAAATATACTACCTAATCATAAAAGGAAAAGTTGATCTAATCATAAAAGAGAAAGATAATACCTAATCATAAAAGGAAAAGATAGAAAATAATATTTAATCTAATCCTAAAGGAAAAAAATAATTAAAAGGATAAAAATATTAAAATAAACATAAACCAACAGTGTTCGAGCTAGCACACAACTCAACTAATCTCTTATGAGACAACCGTCTTCACAACCCTACCACAAATGTCTTAATACCCCACTAATCTGAGGATACCAAACATAGGAGATATCAATATTTTTCTCATTAAACCCAAGATACCTTTAGTTAGGTGTAACTAAGATACCATGAACCTTTGACAATGGGAACACCCTCGGGGGAACACCCTCGGGGGCAACGGGGGTTCTCTAAGAATCTTAGTAAAGTTCCAAACAAGCGGTTTTCTTCCAAGACAATTACATTCTTTTGCTGTCGTGATACATCTATTCATTGAATTCACGAGTAAAAATGTAAGATATTCAAAAAGAAATGCAGCATGCTCCTATGTGAAATTCAGCATTTCACAATTAATCAAGGTGGATACCAGATAACCCATACACTCATGGTCAAGGTTACAGTAGAATAAATAAAATAAAGTTAGTTTTCAAGATAGTTGAGGGATAATTAGAAAAGAGTTACCTTGTGAACGAGCAATGAGAGAACCACCTCAGGCTCAACACTGTCGTAAAGCTCGTTAAAATTTTGAGCAGTACCAAACTGTATAGTTCGTATCCTCAGTCTTCGTTTAAGGGAATGTTCGGTTCTGCATAATTAATCCACCACGCATCAAGCTAGTCACAATAACTTGTTCTATAAGTAAACAAGTATACTGAACCATTTAAATTATGAAATGCTGATTTCAGACAAAAAGAATTTAGCTAGGAAGCACAGACACTTTTATTTTGACAACGTATCCGTGTCGTACTCGTGTCCGACACCAATACTTCCGGACACGTGTCCGACACTCAAAATTCCGTATCCTATTTTATTATTATTATTTTCAATTTCGGACACACCATGGACACCTTAATTAAGAATTATTTGTTTGCAATGGCGGATGATACGACAACGGGTAGTGTTGGTGGAGGCTGTCGATGACAATGTTTATCGAAGATAGATGGACTAAAATGAAAAAAGGAAAGAAAGAGAGAAAATAAAATGGAGGGAAGGAAAATGAGATAAAAACTAAAATATTTAGAGATCATTATGGGTAGGCTTATAACTAACTAAAATATTTTGGATTTCATCTTTTAATAATATATTATAAAAAATAATAATACATCACGTGTCCTCGACGTATCCGTGTCCTGCATTTTTAAATAATGGCGTGTCTACGTGTCCGTGTCGTGTTGTGTCCGTATCTCGTGTCCGTGCTTCTTAGGAATTTAGAGGGTATGTTTTTTTCATAGGAAGTTTCTCATTCTCTTCATGAAAGAAGCTAACGTAAGAGATTATCATGATCTTAAATGCAAATTATGAAATTGAAACTGAAATAGGAAAAATAAAAACTGAACTGACAAAAAACAAATGTTCTATGGTTATTTTCATCTTCCTACTTCAGTTTGGAGGAGATTAATTGCAATCAAAGCCAAGATAGTGACAACGATTTTAAACTTTCATAAACCGAGACGAGTAGATGTATCACAATGAGAGCAAGAAAAGTATCAGAAGGCTACCAAGCAATTCTTTCTGGACGCTTATTACATGCACAGTGACTACATCCCTCAATCGTGTCGCAAACAAGAAAAAAAATGAAATAAGTGAATGCTCCTAGTATGAGAATGCAAGCTGTAACGACTTATGACCAACCTGTTAGTGTTAAAAACGTTAAAAAGAGACAATTCATTGAGGACTGGACAATCAAATTGATAATAATACATTGAAAAATATATAATTAGAATTCAACACTTGAATGAGACATCAAATACACGAGGATCAATGTATTGAACAGAATGCATGCCAGACGATGTTTAGATTTCGGAGCATTTAGATTTACAAGAAGTCTTTGGATGTACCTACTAGATGAAACAGAACTAGAAAGCTCCTCAGGAGGCACAACAACAGTATATTGGAAAGCAATCTGCACAATAGGAAACCCAGGAGCATGCCTGCAAAATATCATAGCATGATGATTAGCAGTATTAAGCTGGTAAACACCATAAAAATGTTTAATAGGGTGGATATAAAAATTTTAAATATTGTGCAAGAAAAATTGGTTCTATGAACATTTTTCATAAAACTAGAGTGTCCCAAGGATGAGTAAAGCTAATTGCCGAAGGAAAAAAAGCCAAATTATACTTTCTAGCCGCAGTTACAGAGAGCAAGAAACTCAAGATCATCTCTTTAATGATTGCTTTTCACCAGAAATTTCTGAGATTTTTGGTTCGGAGAATGCAGTTAGTTTACAAAAAGAACACGAGACATTTTTTGTCTCTTATGTTTAGTTATTCTTGAACTTTCACGCAAATCCGAAGAAGTTATCACGGACGAACATCCTCTTAAGGGTTTTTTGAGAGACGTTACCGTTGAATTTAACATACGCCTTCTTCTAGAAATAGTGGTTGAATTTTGATATTAATGTCATTCACAACTTGATCAGTCTTGTAGAAGTATTAGAGCTTGCATCCAGTTTGAACATTAACCCCAAAAAATTCGAAACTATTGGCATCAATGTGGAGGAGGAGATCACCAAGGCCTTGGCATATAGATATGGCTTCAACAGGGGATCTTGGCCATTATCCTATCTTGGGCTCCCCCTCAATGGAAGGCCAAAGTCGTTTGCTTTTTGGCACCCCATGATTGAAAAGTTAAAAAAAAAAATAATAATAAAAAAAAAAAAAAAAAGATCTTCTCAGGAACCATTCACACATCTCAAAGGGAGTCTCCAAAGGGTGGCGCGATGGTCGAAGACTTGAGTTTTGAAGGTGTATTTCTCTCAAGATCCCTAGTTCGAGATTCACCCGTAACATTAATTTGTAAACACCTCTGTCTCCATCCTTTCGATGTCTCCTGGTGCCTAGCCTAGAGATGGGCGTGGTTACTCCGAGTATAGTGGAGCTTTCCTGGTTTCAAAAAAAAAAATATCCACACATCTCAAATGGGGGAAGACTCACATTGATACCGGCATAATTATCCAACCTTCCTCATTACTACATGCCTTTATTTCAAATTCCTAGAAGTGTTGTCGGTGCCATGGAAAAGTTAATTGGGAAATTTCTTTGGAAGGGATCGAATGGCTCTAAAGGATCCAATTTGGTTAAATGGTCCACTATTATCAATCAGACAGAACAAGGGGGTATTGGGTTGCACAGCATCAGTCTTAAGAACTCGGCATTACTGGCCAAATGGTCCTAGAGGTACATCATCGAGGAGAAGGCTCTTTGGACACGAGTCTTGGACGCTAAATTTGGAGCCCAACACTTCAAGGATGCGTTGAATAACCAAGCTTTGAATCGATTCACCGGGCCCTGGTAGACTATCATTAGATACAGATCCCTCATCCACGAAAACATATTGGGAATGGAAAGCAGATTCACTTCTGGAAAAATGTATGGCTTCTGCAGGACTCACTTGAAAACATCTTTCCCATAATTTTCCATCTATCCAACAAGATGAATGCTACTATTTCTCAAATCTGGGAGGCTGATGCAACATATTGGAACATGGATCTTAGAAGAAATTTGAACAGTGAAGAAGCTATTGACTTTGCCACCATCTCCCATCACTTTAACTCTATTACATTATCTCAAAGACAAGACTCAGTATCATGAAAACAAGTACCACCACATTATTCAACATTTTCGGGAAAGGATCCTCCCTAAGAAGATCAAATTTTTCCTACGGAAAATGGCCCACCAAACTATCAATTCCGATGATAAGGTTCAATACAAATGGGCTCATATGTCCCTCTCCCCTTAATGGTGTGTCTTGTGCAAGTCTGACTCTCAAGGTCCCTTATTTACTACCTACCTTTTTGCCCAAGCATTCTGGAATCAGCTGCTAGGCACTTTCAACTGAAGTTGTGCACTCCCTTATGAGCTCAGACCATTATTGAAAACGACACTGGGGTCACCCATTCAAAAAGAAGACTAAGATTATATGGGAATGCTTCAGTCGGGCTTTTTATTGGGGCTTTGGTGCGAGTGGAATCGAAGAATCTTTCAAGACAAGGCTGCCAATCACGAATCTTTCTTTGAGTCTATTGTTTTTGTTGTGGTGTCATGGTTAAAAAGAATTCCCCTCTTTTGTGATTATAGCTTTTTTGCCCTTTTTTCCAAATGGAGTAACCTTTGGTAATAGGCCTCTTGGCCCCTCTTATTTCATCCATTAATTCTTTTAAAAAAAATAGTTTTTTTATAGGAAACAAAAACATTTTCATTACTAAAGGTGAAAGTGTTACAAGATCCTTAGTCAAGTTCTGAGCCTTTTTTACAATGAGATGATAACGAGGTAAATACAAAACTATAACTCTCAAGAAGTTGAACATCCAACTTTAGGCCTTAAGCGGGGAGCTTGCACATCTAAAGGATTATCTCATGATCAGTTACACATGAGAGAAGGAATTTGTATAACGAGGAATCTCCATTGGAATTGGCATAGTGGGAAAGGGTGAAGATCGTGACACATCCCAAATCAGCACTAAATGAGGAAATGCATGGAGAAGGCTTGCGGTTCATTGTAAATCTAATCAACAATAGATGAGGGTCAATCACCAAAGCTTCAAACAGTGCACAAGTCACGTCTTAAGTCAAGTAAAGAAGCATAAGGTTGGTGGGATCTAGCTCGCATGGTTTCCCATAGGCCAACAAGCGATCAACATACAACCAACACCGATGATGAGGAGGGTTGTCTTAATATATGCATGCAAACAAAAAAACCACTCACCAACTTATGGAAATCAACATCCAAAACGGTTACCCGCACGACTCTCATTGTATGCATGAGGCATTCGAAAATCGACCATCACCGGTGCCGAGGAGCAACAATCAAAAGAACGAATCAACGAACACTCTATGAAGTCCAAAGCCACTTCCCTAAAAAAAACTAACTGGCCTAGTTCAACAAGAACCAAAACAAGTTCAAAACTAGGCAACAACGTATGAAGAATTAACTTATTTAAGGTATTGAAATGTCTTGAATCAGTTATCTCGCGCTTCAAATGACCGGTACGGGGATCTCGCTAAAAAGAAGGTCTTTTTCTTTCAATAAAACACAAAAGTTTGAGGTGCCAAAAGGCGCGCGCCTCACCTTTCTAAGGCAAGGTGCCAGCCTTGCATCTAGATGCGCCTTTGAAAACACTGACTGTGAGTGTTCAAGCCAGCTTAAGTGGATTATTCTCATACAACAACTGTATCATCTGATCCTACTATATTTGGTTGTCAAGATAACTCGTAGAAAATTAATTCTTAGGAAGGTGGCTACCATGAATCGAGGTCTGACTTCTAAGCCTATTTACAAACAATAACTTTCTTTCAAACAAGGATTTGTTCTCTTGAAAAATTTTGCAGCCCTAATAGAGTCGAGAGAAGTATCTTCTTTCAAGATTTCCAACCCTTGACCTCCTTGATGAAGAGTACAAAAATATTTTTAATTGATGTTCCAAAACGATATTATGGGCATTGGGTACACTATCCTTTTATAATTATGAGCTAGCTTTTAATTTTGTTGGAGTAATTTTCTGTAGGTTGTACACCCTTCTTGTTTGACCTTTTTTTATTTGAAAAACCGAACTTTATTGAGAAAAAAATGAAATAATACAAAGGTGTACAAAAAAGAAGAGCCCACAAAAGGAGGCAACCTGCAAGAATGGCTTCCAATCAAACAAGATAAGACCTAAAGAATAATTACAAAAAGACTTTGTCAATCAGACTAGATCAAAAATCACTTGAAGACCTCTCTAACTGTTAGAAAACTATTGTTTTTCTCTCCCACAAAGTAGCGCATACTCCCGCTTTCCTTTCTTGCAAAAGGGGTTGAAGAAAACACTCCCCTATCAACTCTTGTCGTCCCTCTGGCTTTACCTAGCCAAACTAAGAGTGAACTTCACAAATAACTGTTCCAGACTACATAGGATTTCCACCCTGTCTTAGTTGGTTACTCTTCCATGTAAGACTTGCCCTATAAAAAGATTTAAATTTTTCGGGGTTTTCACCATTCACAATGAGAAACACAAAATCCCCCCAACAAAAGGGAGAAAGATGGATTAACAAGGCAAAAGAAAAATGTCCAACAAGAAATTTGCATGCCCTAATATTTTCTTTTATTTCTCCTAATGGAAGTTCAGCTTCTTACAAAAAAAATAAAAAATAAATAAATAAATAAAATCATGCATCTCATGTATTACTGGATAGATTGTGGAGCCAGTATGCAATCATCATCAACTGTGATAGGTTTTTCTTAGTATTTCATATCAAGAAGTTTATGAAAAAGCATGATAAGAAAATTGTTTCTAAGCTTATCAATAAGTGAAAATATTCAACAAACAATACACTAGTTATTTTGTACCTTGAAAATCCAACATTATTTGCAAACTCAAAGTCATATGCATATGTTGCATAAGAATCGCAACAGATAATGTGTTGAACGTTCTCATATTGTGGATCCGGGAAAAAATGACCATACTGCAAAATGGTTAAGAAAATTGGTATGTTATAAAAAAAATTGCAAAAAAAGGTTACATATAATTCAAACAACATTACAAACTCACGGAACGGCCAGGCTTGAATTCAGTAGAAGTTCTTAATCGCAAAACACAACCAAAAGCATAAGGCCGACTTAACATCCGATACCTGCAACAGAATTCTGTCATAAAACTATCTCCTGGATGATAGCAATTTCAGATTGCAGGTTAGAATAGGTTTCAATTTCAAATATTAATATCTGTATTTTGAAATATTAGTATCTATATTAACATATATATATTTATTCTAGAAGATGATAAAGACATGCTCTCATGCACTACGAATTTTATCAGGAAAATTATTAGTATATGTCATTAGTTCACAAGGCTACAGAGTCCTGGATTTTTTGTTTCTTTTTAACTTGAGAAGAATAATGCAAAGTGATACTTACATATCCTGAGGAAGAGTTGAGTCCTCAGTACTTGAATAGAAGCATAGTGAGCCACCACTCTCAATACTAAGAAATTTTAGGGATGCCAAATCTGTGTATTCATTTGTAATAGCAAATATGTCTACACAAACTCCTGCTTGAACGGCAACTGCAGCCTGAAAGATGTAAATTAATACTTACAATCTTCAAAAGAAATGGAATAGAATAGAGTAGAGCAATGATCAATTAGCCATATTACCAACTCCCTATAAAATGGGGTCTGCTCAGGAAGTAAAGCACGGTCCGCATCCTCTCCTTTACTAGCATATTGCTCCCCATATCGCCTTGTGTCAAGTTGCCCAGCTCCATAATCAGGAGGGCCAGATAGAAAAGCAAAAACTCTAGCTGAAGTAAGTCAATACCATAATTATAATTGTGCCCTTTGATGAAAGAATATGAATTGCTCAATGCCAATTCTTTGAGAACATAGAAATTACTAGATGAGCCTTCCCCTATAATACTTGCCTAATGCAAATACGTTCCCATATTCTGATCCGAGGTAATTAAGAAGTGCTTCCATTGCCACACCAAAACCTCTTCCACCCATCAATATACCATCTATTCCTTGACCTGCAGCTGCAGTTCTCTCCCATGATGTGGTTGGTCGAAGAGTTTCGAGAGCAGCCTCAATGCGATCCCTACAGGTTTCCACCTGCAATCAGATTATTAAACCAAAGGCTCATCCAAATTGTGATTCGAGGCAGAGTGATGATACCAAGATTCTGTTAGAATTGACGAAACTATCAATTGTATGAAGTACAAAGGTAAAACACATTGATATCTTTGACATACCGGTGCCAAAAACTGCATCAAAGGCATTACATCTTCAAGTTCAATTGGTAGGGTGCCCTCTGTATCAGGGGAAATGAAAACATTCTTCACAACGGGTATAGGACCTTGAACATCATACAGACCAAGTTTGTGGCTGAAGATAGCAAGACCGAAAAGCGAACCAGGCCCAAGAGCTACAAGGAATATAGCAATAGCACAGAGATAAAAGCAATTGATAAGAATTACATATTTAGAAGAAATTAACGTTTTAATCCAACACTTCAAAACCTTCCAAAGCTGCCAGTAATGCACTTTTGGTGAGCTCCAAAAACTCTTCTGAAGCTGCAATTGGAAACCAAATAGAATAATATGAAAAAGATGAGGGGGGGTATATATTGTAAACGAAATAAACAGACAAAAAAATTATTAAACCACAATAGAGTTACAGAACGGTTAAGAATAAGCACAGTTTTTCTGGAGGTGACAGACAGTTCTTTAATAAATCACGCTTTCGTTGAGAAAAGACATAAAGAAACAAAAGATTTTGCATCATAAATTATGTTGTAACTGACTATGACCACAATTAACTTTGAGAATATCGGATCATATGAACCATACCACTTTGATCTTATCAACGAAAATGTTTTCATTTCCTATAAAAAAAAAATATATGAACCATACCATAATCCATTGTTATTCACTCCAAACCATTTTAGGCATATGTGTCGATTTGTAACCAAATACAATTATTTGAACGCGAAAACATGCAATGATAAACGAGAAAGAATTGTAAGACAAAGACCTACGGAAAAGAAAACTTGTCGAGTAGAGAATGAAATACCATTAACTATGGAATCGATGGATTACTACATCAAATATAGGGACTTAATAGATATGTAGTCAGCTAAGAACCAATCTTACAACCAAAAACAGAGGCCATTCAGTCCATACCATTAGAGTCAATGTGAATACCCAGAAGCTCGCTTTTATGCATATTAACATTTAACCCAGATGCGCTTTCAAAAATTTTAATGACTTTAAATAAGCCTTTTAGTGTACATTGATCATCAGTTGAAAATAGTAGCATATCATCAGCAAATTGAAGATCACTAAGCTTGAATTTTTTCTACCAATAGGATGGGTGTCAATTTTACCAATACTAGCACTATGCATTAAAAGGCAACTAAGGCAATCCAAGACCAAAATAAAGAGGAAAGGAGAAAGAGGATCACTCAGACGAATCCCTCTAGATGGAATGATTTTACCTCTTGGTCTGCCATTAATAATGATGGAGTAACTCAATGGATAAAGCACCTATTTGTTCTGTAAATTTGTTTCTTCCTTTCACCAATATGGGCTTATAATTCAATGGATAAAGCACCTATTAGCTTTGTTGGCTTTTGCAACTTTTAGTTGTACTTATTAGATAATATGAGGTTCCATCTCAAAATCAATTAGCAATGAAGGAAGTAGTCATCTATCTTATAAATTTCACAAGGTCTCCTCAAATTTTCAATGTAGAATCCTCAACATGCCCCCTCATAATAGTACTTCTTTGAGTTCACCATTCTTGGATCGGATTTCAAATTCGTTTTATTGGACCGAATATCCATTTGGGTTTCATGAACTCAGATACCATATTAGATAATATAGGGTTCTATCTCAAAACCAATTGGCAATAAGTGGAATAGTTTATCTATCTTATAAATGTTAGAAGGTCTCATATGGGATCCTCGATAGTCTTACCCCAAGAGGACTTAAAGGGTTTCCATTATTTTGGTGCCTTCTCATTGGGCTTTTCTTTGTAACGTTTTTTTGGTAATTTCCCAATTTCTATGATAATCTCACAATGAGGAGCCTCGTTTTAAAATTGTTAGCTTCTTTAGGCACCAACCTCGTTTTTCACTGCCATGAATTAAAAAAAAACCTCATTTTTCACTGACTACAAGAGAGAGATGGATACAACTATTTGAATCAGAGCCATCTAAGTGGTTTTAGAAATCTTACATGACAGATCAATGGCTGCAACATACACTGGACGAGCTTGAATCACTTTCCCTCCGGATCCTTCATCTTTAAAATGGGAAAAATAGATCAATGTCAAAGAAGGTAAACCCCAGAAAGAAAAAATCCAAATACAATTATACACAAGACAAAAGAAATAATGTATGTATACCATATCAATCAATAGGATCATTTGCCTTTTATACAATGAAAACTTTTGTTTATAGTTCAAAAAAATCAATCAATCAATAGAATCATTTAATACCAGAGGGAAACATAGCCCCATGAAATGAACAAAAACAACCAGAGTCATAATTTCAACCCTCTTTCCTCCATCCATTCTCGCCACTACTAATCTCAAGACAGCATACAAACAAACAGTCATTACTCAACAGAAATGAAATCTAACCAATTCTTTCCCAGTTCGTCAATTCCTCACACCATCCCAAAATTCTCAGAACTACAAGCTGAAAATGAAAATTCAGAAACGATTTTTTTTTTTAAACCCAAAAAATCAGAGCTTCCCTCTATTATACCCAGATAACCACCCCTGTCCCTAGGCCAGGCACCGGGAGCTATCAAAGGAATGGAGACACGAGAGGTGTCTACTAGGTGAGTCTTGAATGGCACCTTGAGGGGAGCCCCTCCCAATCCCAAGCCTTCGACCACCGTGCCACTCCTTCAGAACAAATTCAGAAATGAATTGAAATCGGACAGACCAGGAAGCTCGAGATTTATGAAAGAGGATATCATCATATTCATCAAAAACCCCATGAAACGAATAAAAAACAACCAGAGTAATAGTTTCAACCCTCATTCCACCATCCATTCTCACCACTAACTAATCTCAAGACATCAGACAAACAAACAGTCATCACTCAACAAAAACGAAACCAAACCAATTCTTACCCAGGTCATCAATTCCCCACACAATCCCAAAATCCCAATCCGAAACGAAAATTCAAAAACGAATCGAAATCAGACAAACCAGGAAGCTCAAGATCTATGAAAGAGGACATCATCTCGGGGCAGGACTGAGGATTAGAGAATCGAGCAATGGCTTTGGAAGAAAGGCCATTGAGGGTGCCGCAAAGGGCGCAGGTCCATGCCCAGTGCTCGAGGTCGCAGTAGGAGTTGAAGTAGGCCCAGCAATGCTCGCAGCGGGGGAGGAGATCGGCGTCGGATCCGTAGGCCGGAGGGCGGCCGTTCTCGTCCTTTGGAGCGAAAGGGGTGACGGAAACTCCCCATGGAAGGCCGGAATTCTCCTGAGCGTCGGCGTCGATCGGGAAACGAGAGACTGTAGCTCTAACAGCCATAGCCTCCCAGTTTTAAGCTTCTCTCCGATGAAGACGATGAACCCTGCACTGGGAAATGCTGCTCGTCGTCGGCGACTGTGCGTTAGGAAAAACCCAAAAAAAAAAAAAATCAAAAATCAAAAAAGGAAAATAGAAAAAGTCTGATGTGGCGTTCCACATGAGATCAGCCAATTGTGACGCGCCTTGTCAAAATATATTGGATGACGTGGCATACTGGATCGTTTTTCTTTGATATGTTTGGTTGCTTTTTAGTTTTAATTTGGTTCAATATTTTAAAATCCAACATTTTTACTTTAACATTAAATGATGTTTTTGTTTTTTATGCTTTTTTTTAAATTAAGTTCGCGTGGAAAATCAAAATTATCACTTTATCAATATATTAAAATTTAATCAATATTACTAATTATTTTGTTATCTCTTAATTAAAAATGAGCATTATTAAAATGACAAGATAAAAATTTTTAATTTAAAATTTATGAATTAAATTGAAATTAGACTAAAAATTTATTTTTTTAAAAAAATAAATTAATCAACCGACATGTACAACAAGCTTAAATGTAACTAACGGCACCAAAGCTGGCTGAGCTTGGATTGTACTAACAAAAACACATCTAACATCAATTATTTAAGTATTCAAAAATTAAAATTTAGTCTTTATATATTTGATAAATTTATAATTTAATTCCTATTATTTTAATAAATAGAATTTAATTCCTTTGATAAATTCCAAAATCTAGTTAAATATGTATATTTAACTATTTATGTGTAAATAATGTGATTTTTGTTATTACATTGACAATGTTAAATAGTTGTTTAGATAAAAATATGATCGTAAATTTTATATTTAAAAAATGGATTAAAATGATAATTTCTAACTTATTTGTTATTTATTTAACTCGCATCGTCATTATTTGTACTTTTGCAAACACCAACTTACTAAATGAGCATAGCTCAATTAGTATAAGACTTGTATTAACAAGTCAAGGTTTCATTCCCCCACCCACATAATATCATAAATTAAAATAAATAAAAGCAATAGCTTAATTAGCATAAGGGTCCTTATCACCTATAAAAGAAAAAAAAATGATGGAATCCCATCTTCATCAATGGGAGGTTTAGTTTTATCTATAACCAAAGAGATGTTTTCCTTGAAGAAAACAAAATGTTTATGGTTTGTTCAAGAAGAGAAAGAAAGATACGTAATAGATTTAAGATAATTATTTGTTATGATTGTTTGCATCGAATAGAGCAGTATCGCAGCTATAATAAATTGCGAATAACAATAATAATGAAGAGGAATAAGAGAAAGAAGACACAGTGATTTTACGTGGAAAACCCCTAAACAAATTAGGATAAAAACCACGGACAAGAATAGAAAAACTTTGTCTTTCTCTCTTATAAAGTAGCAACAACTCTCTTATAAGGAGAAACTCTCTCTATTTTTATCTCACACCCTCACTCACTTAAATGTGGGATGTCATGGAAGATTTTGGGATGGTTTGCCAACAAATGACATCACTTATTTATAATCTCATGAACTTGTGCTCTAAGTAAAATCCTATGATCATACTTGACTTGATAATCAAGCAAATCACATGGTTTCAATTTTGCCACAACTTCACTTTGGTCAAAGTGTGTTTCTAGAATTCTCTTCACCAATCTTAGACCAATGGTGTTCTAGAATTCTCTTCACCATTCTTAGACAATTGATATTCTAGAATTCTCTTCATCAATCTAGAACATATGTATATGATCTAGAACCTTCCTTGGTCATCTAAGATAAAGTTGAATGATCTAGCATATTCTAATATTATTCAACATTCTCCCACTTGGAGATTTGATTAAAGATCAATCAATCTCCACACCATTATTTCTTCCTTGCCATTTCCATGTTGCTTATGTTCCTTGCTAGGCCACTCGAGGATCGACACCAATTGAACTTGTCAGTATATCCTCTAACAATAAAATCTGATCCTTCACAACACAATGCAACATCTATCGATCGATTAGTGTATCTAAGGATCTTTTAACATCATTTCAATGCTCTCTACCAGCATTCGCCACATACCGACTAACTACTCCCACTAAATGTGCAATGTCTTGTCTGGTACAACTTCTGGCGAACATTTAACTTCCCACTACTGATGCATACGGTACTCAAGACATCTACATCCTCTCCATTTTACTGCTAGGGCACATCTTAGAGGATAACTTGAAATTAATTAAAAAAAAATGGGGTAAAAATTGGCTTACAGTCTTCCATGTTGAAGCGTCGCAATACCTACTTCAACTGAGACAACTAAGTCTTTCTATTATTTCTGTCTCGGTGAATTTGCATCTCTGGAATCTTGTTTGATGGTCCCAAGTCTTTCATTTCAAAACACCCTAGCTAACCGAGCCTTCAACTCTTCAAGACAATCTTTGTTGGGGTCTGCCACCAACATGTCGCCACCATATAACAGCAAGATAATTAAATCTTTTTTTTCACCAAACCTCTTGAAATATGCACAAGGATCTACACCAAGTCTGTTGTATACAAGGCTCACGATGGAGGAAAATCTCTTGTAATATCTCGATGCCTGAATGAGATCGTACAAAGATTTGTTCAACCTGCAAACCAAGTTCCTTTTTTCTGGTTGGAGCATACACATTTCTTCTTCAAGAAGCCTGCTGATGATAACCTTGTGGGTAGTGGGATCCCACAGGTATACCCCTCCACACCATCAGCATACACCTGATCTTATTTCCTAGTTGAAGTTCAACTATCGCTTTGATTACTTTGAAGATCGAACACACATCTACCTTCTTCTTGATGAGATACACCCAACACCTCTTGGAGTAACTGCCTGTAAAGGACACAAAATATCTTGCTTCTCTTAAGGATGTAACTGGTGCTTTCCGTGCATCAGAATGAACTAATTCTAGAATAACTCCATTTCTAGAATTTGATGTGTTGAACTTTAATCCGTGTTGCCCACTTGCCACGCAATGCTCATTCACAGGTAAATATACCTTAATGAGCCCTAAGAGTAGATTTTGCTCAGCAAGAACTTTAACTCCTTGCTTCGACATGTGTCTAAGTTTCTGATGCCACATCTTTGGAAACCTTTCACTTGGACTACTTGGGGGAACGGATGCCTCCTCTTTTTTGCAAAATCTCTTCCACCAACATGTACAAGTTTGTATCAAGTTTTTCTCCATGAATCAGCGCTCCTCTCAACCAAAACTTTGCAATCAAGGTCCTCAAGTTGACCTAATGAGAGCAAGTTCTTTTACAGGTTTTCTACGTGTCACACTTGTTGAATTATACGAACGAGCTAGAACTTCAATTTGATAGTTCCAATACCGACAATCTTCAAGGCATGATCAGAATCGTCTCCTTAGTCGACGAACCATTCATCAACCAAACTCTTTCTACCTTCGATAGTTGTCGCTGCTTCACAACATAAAACACCACCTTCGTTAGAGGTGCTTGCTACATTTCCTCGAAGATTAAAATCATTTTTGTTTAGATTTCAATAATCCTTCTTTAGATGTCTTTTCTTATGAGAATGGTAGCACTTCATGTCCTTCTTACTTCTTGATTTTTCCCTTCCTTGATTTTGGCTCCCATACGTTCCGTTGATTTGCCTCTTGTCACCACCAGAGCCCCATTTGTCAAGTTGATGACAAGTTGATCATACGAATCGGGAAGACTTTGAAGTAAAATTTTAGACATATGTAGAGAATACAATTTTCTCTTAAAGGAAAAGTTTGTTGTGAAGTGACTTGATCTCGTACAATTTTTTTAGATGATCCCAAATCTCCTTCGCAGTTTTGTTCTCCTCTATGCTTCACAACACTCTATCTGCTAGTACTAGATGAGATTTGCAATAGCATTCCCGTCCATCTCTTTCCACTTATCATCTGTGATGTTCATCGGTCTTTCATTGCAAGTCAATTATCTTTTCTCAAGATAACCTTCATCTTCATCTTCCGCAACGAGAAATTTGTCTCGTTGAACTTCTTAATCTTGAACCTTGCTGCCATTGCTTCTACCACAAACTGTAAACAATCTGCATGCCTTTTAATAAAGGTTAAAAATATCTAACTTATTTTCTGATGTGGAGGATCCACTTAGATATTTTCACTAAGAACCAAGCTTTGATACCACTTGTTATGATTGTTTGCATCGAATAGAGCAGTATCGCAGCTATAATAGATTGCTAATAACAATAATAATGAAGAGGAGAGAAAGAACGACACACTGATTTTACGTGGAAAACCCCTAAACAAATTAGGGCAAAAACCACAGGCAAGAATAGAAGAACTTTATTATAAAAATAGGAGTTACAAACTTTCTCTCTTATAAAGTAGCAACAACTCTCTTATAAGGAGAAACTCTCTCTATTTTTATCTCACACTCTCACTCACTTAAATGTGGGATGTCATGGGAGATTTTGGGATGGTTTGCCAACAAATCGTATTACCTATTTATAGTCTCATGAACTTGTGCTCCAAGTAAAAACTTATGGTCATACTTGCCTTGGTAATCAAGCAAATCACATGGTCTAAATTTTGCCACAACTTCACTTTGGACAAAGTGTGTTTCTAGAATTCTCTTCACCAATCTTAGACCAATGGTGTTCTAGAATTCTCTTCACCATTCTTAGACAAATGGTGTTCTAAAATTCTCTTCATCAATCTAGAACATATGTGCCATATAAGATAAAGTTGAATGATCAAGCATATTCCAATATTATTCAACCTTATTGTCTTCAACAATTGGTCTTTAAAAAGGTGTCATAGATTGATATTTGATAAGTTGATTCTTTGCAAGACTCTTTCATACTATGGATCAAATGTCAAATAAAAGTAAACGAAAAATCTTATTGAAGACTTGGGCTTTGAAGGTATGCTCTCCTCAAGGTCCCGAGTTCGAGACTCACCTATGACATTAATCCTTCGATGTTTCTGGCGTTTGGCCTAGAAAAGGACATGGTTACTCTTGTTTTAAAAAAAAATTCATAAAGAGCCTAACTGCTGACATTGTTCCCCAAGGACTAAGCTCCATAGTGTACAATTATGATTAGAAAAGGAACTTAACTTTGATGAATCTTTCATATAATTAGTATGTCTGATGTTTATCATATAATTAGAAAAGCACCAAGCTCCATAGAGTACAATTATAATTAGTATGAAGAATGGTGTAAGGATCAAAATTTAAATGTAAAATGTAGTAAAAGCTCTAATGCTTGAAATTTCTCTACCACACGTGTATGCTACTATCTTTATAAAGCCTGAATTATACTTTATCATTAATCCTTTTTCTTGTTGATTTTTATTATTTTCCTAAAAACATTAGGCAGGTAGAGATTTAAACTTTCAACCCATAAGAAAAAAGTTCAATTGAACCATTTAAGTTTCTACTCAAAAAATATTTAATTATTGATGATTAGGTTAGGAATGATCTGTTCCTCTACTGCCTCAACGGTTAAATCATGTCCGATAAAACTAAGGTGTGTTTTGAGAAATCTTCCCATCGACTAGAGATCAAATGTTATACCTAAAGTGTTTCCCATTAGAGAAATATACCATTAGAGTTGGCCTGAACATCGCACCTCAACTATTTTGAATATACCATCTGACTTCACAACATTTATGTCTCATCAAACTTAATACCATGTTAGCATGAACTTGGTACCATGTTAAGTTTTTTTATGAAATGGTCGAAAATGAAGGATTATAAAAAAGGGAGTGAATGTGAAAATGAAACCCAATTAGACAATGTGTTTGGTCACAAAGCATGCTCACATGCTGTCTCTCACTGTTAACTTTCCAGAAAATAAAACAAAGCAGAAAAGAAAACAATTTTTCCACAGAGAAACGTAAATCTGAACATAGTGTTTCATTAACCACGAGCCATATGCATCTGGATCTCTGGTTTATTCAGTAGAAACAATAAAGAACATTTGATCCTTCCTCCAGATGCTGATGATATGGAAAACACAACCTGCTGTTTGCTAGATCAGTCATGGACTTCTTCTGGCTTCTTTTTAGATTTGAGATACCAGCCAAGAGCACCAAGAATAGTCACGGTTCCGGCTACAACGGCATAATTGCGGTGTTTGTCGGTAGATACTTTCTCTGTTGATGCTGCTCCTGATCCGGAGGCTGTCCCGCTTGGAATGGAATCAGTTACTGACCCACCTGCCTTTTCTTCTGGTTTGGGTCCCTGAGAACGGAAGATAAGAACATATGATTGATTCACTCATGAAAAGAAAATTATATTACCACAGACCAAGATGCGCAAGTACAAAGACTTCACTACAGCAAGTGGATAGAGTAAACATAATGTTAGAGTTGATTTTGGGAAACAGGCAAGATGAGACAGCGGATCTATATTGGGAATCGGAACTCTTAAGAGAAAAACTAGTTTGGATTGGCCAAACGGTCAAGAAGACTTGATTTTTTGTTTTTTATTTTTATTTTTAAAGACTTGATAGGTAAACTATAAAGTCATGTCTTTGAGAGTATAGGCTTGAATCAGAATGAACATCTATTTAAGAATGAGATACATAAAAGCTAGTGTCAAATAGAAACTACTGCAGAACCCCCAACTTAAAGAACTCTCAATCTATAAATGGTAATCAGGGTTTCCGCTCACTTTTACTTGTATCATCAAGTTGCATTAGCACTTCAAAAAAAAAAAAAAACAAAAAAACAAAACAAAAGTTGCTTTGGCAATCAACACCTTTCTATTTCATCTTAGCATTCAAAAAATTAATTTATTGGAAATGCAGTTCATTTAAGTCTTGGACAGTTACAAGCCATGTTCACCCAAAAGAAATGAAGGTTACAAGAATATAAAATTTTAGTCTGTAAAAGCTAGATTATCCAAGAACCAAATAATTCCAAACTCAAGGTTCCCAAATGAAAACTTTAAGGAACTACAACCATACCTTGCGAGCAAGCTTCTCAAGTTTCTCTTGTTCAATTTTCTGCAAAATCATAGCAAACAACGTATGAATGGAGGTAGAGTACTAAATACATCATAAGCAAGCAGATGGTAAAGGTAGCAAGTTCATTCGTCCTGTACATATGAGAAACGCTTGGCATTGAAAAATATCCAAGAGTTTGCAATTAGATGTTTCAGCTTGGACACATGTCCAAGCATTAAAAACTTCAGTCATATATATGGATAAACCTAACTATGAATAAGAACAATGAAAGTACAATACAACTTAACTGGGAAAAAAAATAAATAAATTTATTTGTAGTGAGTTTGAGTTACAAATTCATGAATCTGAATGCCAAATATCTAAAACCAAACCTCTACATCCATAATATGAACCCACTAGATTTAAAAAAGATACGATCAAATAATAAATAAGGAAAATAAATTGGAAAGTAGAAAATTAGGAGGGTACTACTTGTTAGAGGGAGTCTAGACCACCATTAACGAGTCTTCATGAAACAACTTAAAAGGCAAAAATATGTACATTTCCTACAAGTAAATCTGCCACGCCGTTTCGTTTTCATCAATCAAATATGACAATTCATGAATTTGCGAACAATAAGAAAGCCCTAAAACAGAGAAACCACTAAAAAGAAGATAAATGCTAACATACTGAAATATCTAAATTCTTAATCATTCAAAATGAAAGGCATAATTAGTTAATAAAACAAACCATGATCGTATGTTCTACTCTCTCGTAAATGAAACTCGAGCCCTCGAGAGGGGTATCCTCGCACACACAACTGCGAGATTTCGTACCTTTTGAATTAACAATTATACACCTACTCCTTCAATTCCTCCCTTAGAAATACAGCACAAAACTCTTTGAATACTAGCAGAAACGTCCTCAGCCAACACAAAGAGACTCCAATTGCTAAACAAAATTCACACCGTCTCTAAAAACCAAATGATCATTTCATTTCAAACAAAAACAATGAACAATCTAAAAATATATAAAATAATATTAGGCACTTTTGACGGCATCGAGAAACTCAAAACCCCTCGAAACAAGCAAAACCACCATAAGATTCAATTCACTCCACTGCTTATAATCTACGAAACAACGAATACGCCTCTATAAATCACAAAAGCACAAAAACATCGGCAAAACTCAAAAATCACACGCGATGGCTTCACATATGAGTGTACCTTGATGTAGATGTTCTCAGCAGCCCGTTCTTCCTCGCTGAGAATCTTCCCGCTGCTCGAGAACCTTCGAGAAATGATCCTTGCGGCTGTTCTAGCTGCTGCCATTTCGATCGATCGATCGCCTTACTAGCAACAAGAAAACGAGTGATCCAATTCGATTATCGGCAAACCAAAGAACGATTATGGAAGGAAGATTACTTACCAAAAGATTGAGAAGAATCGGAGAGCGTTTGAGGAAGAAAACGGTGGAAGTTGTAGATGTGGAAATTCCGGAGGCGAAATGTGTGGAGATCAAGCCATTCGAGCCGTTTGATCTTGAGAAACGAATCGGTGGTTCAAGGTTGGAAAGGTATATTAGTATATATAATTACAACCCCATCCATTTGACCTAGTTTTAATCAACAAAAATTACATTTGAAATTTATTCTATTTTAGTATTTAAATTTTTAAATGTCTAATTTTAATTTCTATACTATAAATATGTTTAAAATTGATACAATCAAAGATAAATTGTGAATATAGAGAAAGATGGTAATTTGTTTAAAAAAAAATGTAACAAAACTTATCCAAGACCAATTTTAAGTTATTTTTTTAAGATTAAAATTGAAGATTTAAAAGATCACCCATTAAAATAAAATAAAATTGAAAGTTGAAATTGTATATTTGAAATTTGAAGAATTGTATTAGATAAGCTATTTTCTCAAAATAATTATAAATGCAGGCAAATTCTAAAGTATTTGTATTTATAATCATTAATACGTTTTAATATTGTATTATAAATATTCATTAATACCGGCTATAAGAAGTATGTGACAATACTTATTAATACCACTAACTACATTTGTTAGTTCTTTTTAAAATTAACGTATTTGTAATTATTTTATAGATTTCACAAATTTTACAAATTTTTCTACAAACTTTAGAAATCAAAATAGAATAAATTTAAAGCCATGATCAAAGTAATATTTGTACCTTCATTTTTATATCTCGGAGTATTTTATTTTTTGAAATTAAACACTTTAATTTCAAGCAAACTTATTATGAGACATAATTCAAACTTATTGAACATTCATTCGCGATGATAATTTAAACGAAAGATAGGAGTGATTCTCAAATTAGTAGTTGATGAGTCTTATTTATTATCGAGAGGATTGAGGGGCGTGTTGGTTTCGTTGTTTGGTAGTTATGTAGTTCAACATCACGGTCACAGATTCGATCCTAAAAATTGGTATTAGACTTTTATGAAGGGTTTATGATCATCCTCTCCCAATTTTTACTTAAAAAAAATCTTATCTTTTGATTCCATTAATTTATTTTTTGTCGTCAATTTTACATGTCAGGAAGTCATTAGTTTCACTTAATTTAATCCATCAATTTTACATTGAAGTATATTTTATGCTAATATTGAATCAATTTTTGCTAAATTTGATTTTATTATTATTTTTTTAATCTCTTTCTAAAATTTTGACATTCACAGATATATTTTATTCCTGAAAAATCTCCTTTCAATTATTAAATCATACTTGAAAATGATAATGTGTTATCTTTAAATTTTAATTTTGTCACAAAAATAATTAAGAAGTTACGAATGACTTTCTCAAAAAAACAAAAAAAAAGTTATGAATGACATATCCCATAAACCCGAGCTAACCTATCACTAGAATAGTGTTTTAAAAAAAAAAAATTGTGAAAATTAGTCGATACAATTAGAGATAAGAGGCCGGAAGAGGATGATGGTACCAAAGAATCACAACTTTATGGAACTAACACCATCAAATATTACAAACTATTAATTCGTCATCAAAAGGGGTGTTAATAGAAATTAAGAGTCAATTACCATTATATAATGAGAAGCTAAGTCCAAAATATAGAAAATATCATATTTAAACACTCTACCTTTTTAAGACCCCTAACCATCCGAGCTTTATGCAACCAACACCACACTCATGTCTATCTTTTATATTTTGCAAACACTATCATTTTTTATGATAAAATCATTATTGATTAAAAAAATCTTAAAAAAAAAAAAAAAAAAAATTCAATGTGGAGTTCGTAACCTCATGATTTTTCAATCATACAATACGCCACTACTCATTGAGGCTCGAAAAATTGTTTTTACATATTAACAAATAGAATTAAAAGGGTACTCATTAAATTTCATTGAATAATATAAATTTCAATATTAAAATTAATTTGGCTTAACATTTATATTATAAATTTAAGAAGTCTAGATAGTTAACTCGTGCCACCGAAAGGAGCAGTGACTAATGGTTTCATTGTTTGCTCGTAATTCAATATCATAATTACGAGTTTAATCTCGAAAATCGATATTTGACTTTCATTTATTTGAGAGTTGTAGTACCTTATTTGTAAGGTTTCTCTTCCCATAACTTGTACTAAAAAAAAACTTAACTTGTAATATATCAAAAAGATGATTAGAAATTTTTAACCTCTTTATAAAAAAACATCAACATCATCCCATTTGATTTCATATTATCTAATAGGTATTATAATTTGGTTGGATTCTTTTTTTTTTTAGTACATATCACGAAAGGGGAACAAATACCGACTATCGAATTCAAACCTATTACACTGGTGTTGAACTAATTTACAACTAAAGAATGAAACTATTGTACAGAGTGTCTTGTTTTAGAAGACAGTAGAAAGGCGGTGACTGCCATCTTAGACTAGGGTTTTGGCTCCACTCGGAAAAAAAAAATGATGAACAGGTAAAGAAATGCATCGATTCGCGAACAGAAAGTGGAATTCCACGCCATAATCACTTCCCAAATTTGAACCCTAGCTTTTCAGCAGCCTTACAAGTCGTAATTCGCATTTTTGAACTAACAATTCAGTGAAGAAAAAGTGATTTAGCGTTACATTTTCTTTGCTGCCCTCGACTTCATCGAACGATAACCAGCCGCCGATTGAGCTCCCAAAACCCTCCGATGGCGACGCCAAGAAGAGAGGTTACGGTTTCAGCCCTGCAATTCGCTTGCACGGACGACATTTCTACTAATGTCGCGACCGCTGAAAGGTTTTGTACTCTTTTTCTCAATGGTTTTTTTAATTGGGATTTTGATTGTGTACCTGGGTTTCTTGATTAAGCTTAATGATTCATCCTGGGTATTTGGATTTGTGTAATCTTAGTTCTTGTTAGTAACCATCGTTTCACGTCCCTGTAACTTTGTTGGTCACTTTGCTTCTTGTTATTACTGAAAGGTGATTATATGATATATATATTTTTTTTTTGATATTTGTGAGTGTATATGCCAGTTTAAGTGCACCTCATTGCAACTTGATCCAACAATGTTTAGATGTTAATAAAATTTGTAGGAAATTATTTACTTGGTAGGTGGCGACCATGATTAAAGTCATTACTTTTTAGTTATTTATGATATTCTTGAATACTAGACTACTCCATGATGGTGATATGAAAGGACGGGGATATGTGTTTCTTTATTTGCGCTCGTGAGGATTATAAAGTTCTTCCGAGTTTCTTTGACATCTAAATGTAGTAGGCTATTAGGGTATTATCCTTTGACAATAGTTGAGTTGTGCTTATGCTGTCGAAAAGTCACGGATATCAAAAACTAATAGAGGGTTGGTGCTGTAACATTGTGTATTTATAGATTGGTTTTAATATTTTTATTTTCGTATCAATTTCTTTGGCAATGAATTTAACTAAAACATGTGAGCTTATATTTCTCTTGTAGACCCTTTCTTGCCGAGATTGGGTTTAGTGAGTACATTTAATTTTCAATTTTTTAATGTTTATATTTTTGTTTGAGAGCTATCTTCGGGTTCATTTGTTTGTGTGTGTTTGACGATACAACTTGATCTTCTATTTATTTGCAGGCTGGTTAGATCAGCCCATGCAAAGGGTGCGACCATAATACTAATTCAGGTATACGAACTACAAACTAAATCTATAAACTGTTCTTTTGGAATGTTAAGTTTTTCACCAGCTTGCTTTGCTAACTTATACATATTTTAGCGCTAAAGCAGGCCCACCAAAAATTCAGAAAACAGTAGAATCATTCGGGCTCAAGAGATTTGTTCTCTAGAGAATGGGACCATCCAAGATCTATTAACACTTAGTTTATCTTGTAGTTCTTTTGCTTTTGATATCAATCTAGATCCTAGTTCTTATCACATACCCTCCTGAGCAAATTAGCAGTGAATAAACCAAATGGTCCATGAATCCAACATTGTTTTCCCATGAAGAAGGAATAAGGATTTTCCTTTTTACAAGCTCGCGAGTATTTCATCATTCCAAATCCAGAGGCCAAAGTAACACTCTACCAACCACTTCAAAAGGATAAAAATATCAACATTTAACTGGAAGTGATTTCATTGGAAATATTTATGAGAAAATACACCTCACACTTCAAAAAGTTCCTTCCAGACATAGGCAATCTATTAACGCAACACAGCTTAGGATTGAAATAAGGAGATATTGAACCAAACCAACCAATCAGCATGATTTAAAGACAATATGTTAATTCAAGGTATATGACGTGTTCTTGAATCAAATGCTAGTGCAGCATTTGCATTCAGTGACTGTTTCATCGTGTCTGCCTTGTTGTTTTATGTGGAAATTTGTTAAATAGTGCTTTATGCATCTATTATAAAGACCGTCTACTTAGGGACAAACACACGAGACAAGTGATTCTTTTTCTTTGTAGTCAACAGTTAGCAACTAGCTGTCTTGTAGTTTGTTTCTTTTACTAAACTTTTCATCGTGGATTTGCACAGGAACTGTTTGAAGGCTACTACTTTTGCCAGGCACAAAGAGAGGATTTTATTCAACGAGCTAAGCCTTATAAAGGCCATCCTACAATTCTTAGGTAAAGCTGAGTTGACAATAACATGTCTCTTTATGTGGCATTTATGATAGGTTTACACCTTATCCATTTCAGACTTCATATCAGAGGGACACAAGATTCATTTGTGACTTCATCTTCTATAGCCATAATTGATATCTGTTAAACTTATTTCAGTTATCTGCTTTTTGTCCAGGATGCAACAACTTGCAAAAGAGTTGGGTGTGGTGATTCCTGTTAGTTTCTTTGAGGAAGCTAATAATGCTCATTATAACTCCATAGCCATAATTGATGCTGATGGGTCAGATCTTGGATTGTACAGAAAGTCTCATATCCCAGATGGACCAGGTAGAGAAAAAAAAAACAAATATTTCCCGACACCGATTTTCGTGCATTTGTTGTTTTTATATTTAACATTAATTTTATGCAGGCTATCAGGAGAAGTTCTACTTTAACCCTGGAGACACCGGGTTTAAAGTGAGTGTATGTTATTATTTTTCTTAGTCTACACATTATGTGAAAAATCTTAATTCAGTTCAATAATTTAATGAAACACATCATGAGCCTTTTTTATGCTTGAACAGGTTTTCCAGACAAAATTTGCGAAGATTGGAGTTGGTGAGATATAAATTATAATTGTTTTGCTTCTTCCACTATTATAAAATTTTAGAGTTTGGTCCATAACCTTACAATATTTTCAGTTTGGTCATTGATCATAGCTAGTAGTTAGAACACATTAGTAGAGCAGAGTTGAATCCAAAGGAAATGTTGGCATGCCATGTTATTTGTTTTTTTTTTGAGATTATGCCATGTTATTTGTTGATTTGGCATGCATCCATACATTTATTTATTCTGATAAAACAAGATTTTCATTTGACAAACAAAACTACAACAGTCGATTTGAATCAAACCCAAGAAAGTCAAGGGGATTACTAAAAGTTTCTCCAGTTGACGTTGATAAAAACAATAAATAAAAGGAAATTGTAATTACAATCATTTTGAAAAAGATAGATCGCTCTGCTGTTTCTCTCAATCTAAACCTTTTATGCATTTTCTCGTAGGAACTTTTCTATTCATTTGGTATCCAAGACTTTTCTAAGAGCCAAAGGGGCTAATTTGAAGAAAACACCATGTCAATTGAACTTCTGCAAGAGAGGAACCAAAGATTTTGAACGTAAGAGTAGCGGAGGAATTGGTGATTTTAACTTTCCTCCTCTTTACAAAAACATCTTATATTTAAAAGGAGGCAAAGTGATGTTCCTCTCTTTAATATTTCTTACACTAATACCCCTCCGTTCTTATGACCCTATTCCAACCAATCAGGTGGCAATCTAAGTATCCTTGTGGGCCAACAGAAAATCTCTCATCGAATTCAGATACCTCCTAAGGGTATTTTAAACAATGCAAATACCAATTTTCTCTGAGAAACCGAAAAAGTATGTTTTTGGCTGGGTCTACTGTGGATCCATATTAACACTTGCAATGCCAGTTTGTTTAGGTTAACCTTCATAAGCATGCTCACACATTTTAAGAATGCCCAAAATATTTTACCCATCTCTCTACCTGCTGCTGGAAATCAATTTCATCGTGGGTCACTTTTTTCAGAACTTAATGGTCTAATTTGAAAATATGCAAAGTAAGTCGTTGGAGGTAACATGTAGTTTTTCCAAAAACTAAGGAATGCATGCAATAGTTAGAAGATTTTATCAGTAATATGGAGAAGGTAAAGTGATAGGGTTGGGTTTTAGTAGAAGTAGGAATAATATAAGGGTATGTTAGTAATTACTTGGGGAGTAAATTTCAATTACTTGGAGAGTAAGTTAGGGTATTTTATTATAAATAGAGAGGGATAGGGTAGGATTTAGGTATCCAATTATTGAGTGAATTATTGTAGGGCTCATAAAGAGTATTCTCTTGAAAGGGGAGGTTCCAAGACCTATCAAATCTTGGCTTATCTTATATTATTTTACCTTTTTATATAATCTAGATCCTGGATCATATTAATTGGTATCAGAGCCGTTTGCCGATCCGGGAATGGTCTCAACTAGAATGGAAACGAGAATTCAGGAATGCGAAGAA
>JBBMKA010000005.1:3687789-3702897 GCA_037833695.1 Sechiopsis laciniata
GGAACTGCTGAAGGATTTGACACGTCCAACAAAGTTCTGACTATTTCCCTTCATATGGATCATGGATCCTGGGGTCCATCCCATCCTCAAAGTGGATCTATCGATGAGCTAGGTGAAGAACAGGGTTACGGTTACAATTTGAATATACCTCTGCCTAATGGAACAGGGGACCGTGGATATGAATATGCCATGAAAACATTAGTTGCACCAGCAATGCAAAAGTTCGAGCCAGAAATGATAGTTTTTGTTGTAGGCCAAGATTCAAGTGCTGTAAGTCAGTTTATTTATCTACGTTTTTCAGTAGCCATGCATCTCAACAATCATCACATGGCAATTGCATGAGTTTATTGCATTTAGTTGCACCATGACTTGAACCCATTCCCTCTAAGTCTTTTATTATTTTATTGACTATTTGACTCACAAGGCAGCCCATATTGGTTGTGGATTTAACTGTTAAACTCCAGATATAAGATTTTTACTGTATTCTATATCTTTCTTCCTATTCTCGTTTCTCATATTTCAGCAGCCATGAGACCTCATCTAATGCCCTTAAATTTTCAAAAACAGTAAACTAGTCCTATAAATTAATAAATTTCCTGCCACTATCCCATACCATGAAGAAAAGGACCAAGTGTAAGTCTTGTTCTTCATGGACAGAGTAACTGAATGATAAATATGTAGATGAATAGTTGATACTTAGCTGTAGAGAAAACCCCTTCGGAGAAAGATTGAAAGTGCCAGGCTGCAGGATTTACAATGAACTGTAGAGTAATCACTATGGAAAGCTCATGTCTCCATTAATTTGTAGATACCTCTCATATCTCCATTCCTTCGATGTCTCCTGGTGTCTAGCCTAGGGACCCGGGTATAGTGGAGCGAAACTCCGATTTCCCGGTTTCCAAAAAAGAAAACTATGGAAAGCTCATGAATCTGATATGCTTAGTTTCTGATGGCTGCCTTTACTATTTCTAAAGTCAAAATGTCACTGAAATATTGTAAACGGGTGGTGGTGGCAATGATAATCTAGATGTGGGCCAGGTGGGTTGTGTTGTAAACTAGCTACTTCATGATCCTTTGGAATTGGTTCTTACAACCTTTGATTTTACATTGTTATCATTTATCTACTATTGCTTCCTTGTTTGATAACTAGAGTAGAAAAAATACTTGATTGATATGTTTTGTTTTTCTTTACCGAGGGCATAATTGATCATGCACCTACTTGAGGACCTGTGGCCATACTTTATGATAAACTTGTTTGTAAATTTGGTTTACTTTTTTGTACAATTGTTTTGAAGAATCTCTCCTGCATTGAGTTTCAAATTAACACATATTGAATTAATCGTTCAATGAAATGGCGTAAGAATGATATAATCTCAAACAGAGATGGATGCATATGAGGGAAAATTACCTTTTTGTCTCATATATTTCTGGATGGTTATAAATGAAGAGATCATACTGAACAGTTCTTAAAGATTGCAACAACTATTTTAATCTCGGTTAACTTTGATTGTTGTGAGCTAACTTCTTACTTTTGATTTAGTTTGATCCAAATGGAAGGCTATGCTTGTCAATGGATGGTTACCGAAAGATTGGGCAGACAATTTCGGAGCTGGCGAAGAAATACAGCGGCGGACGCCTCCTTATAGTCCAAGAAGGGGGTTATCATGTCACTTATTCAGCTTATTGTCTTCATGCAACACTTGAAGGGATACTCAACCAGTCGCCTCCCTTGTTATCTGATCCTATGGGTTGTTACCCAGAAGATGAGGCTTTTTCAGTGAAGGTAATTGATTCCATCAAAAAGTATCAAGATGAAAATGTACCATTCTTAAAAGTGTAGCATAGTTTTAACATGTTTATATTTGTACTGGTTGTTGCTTCTACACTATGCTTAGACTATTGAAGGATATTGTATATCAGGATTATCTTTCTACTTGCCGTTGGGCTTCATTGCCTTTTAAATACTGTATATATTGTTCAATAATATATCCTGAGGCATTTCTTCAATACTTTCTTCTCTGTCAAATTTCTCTTCCCCCTTTCTTTCTGTTTCTTTCTTCTCTCTTTCTCGTTCTTTCTCTTTAATTCATCTTAACCTTATCACAAATTCATCATACATCTCAATGACCACAAGTGCTCCGTTATCTAATTCTTGTTTTTACCTATTGACCAACATCTGTAATTTGGTCTCTGTACGTCTCGACTCAACGAATTATATTCGGTGGAGATTCCAAATTTCTCCATTACTTAAAGCTCATAACCTATATGAGTTCGTCGATGGTGTAAACAAGCAACCGAAAAAGTCTGATTAAAGGCAAAGATCGAGCCTTCATCATGTCGATTAATGCTACATTGTCTCCTTCAACTCTACCGTTTGCAATTGGCTGCGATACTTCCAAATAACTCTGGGATACACTCGAAACACATTTCATGTTTTCAACAAGAAAAATATTGTCGGATTGAAAATAGAGCTTCAAGGAATTACAAAGAAACAAGGTAAATCCATTGATCTTTATATCTAACGCATCAAATATTTAATTCATCGTCTCGCTGTTGTTGAGCTAAAAGTTGATCCAGACAATCTTGCTATATATATAACGAATGGACTTCCTTCTTCCTTTAATGTCTTCAAAGCCTCACTAAGAATCAAATCTACTAGTGTTACCTTTACTTTTGATAATAATTACATATTATGGTCACAAATGTAGAAATTATCTTTGAATCTCAAATCAAGAAAGATTAATCCACTATTTCAACATCCCTTTGTTATTTTAGTCTCTAAAATAACAAAATCATTAGGGGGGTGTTTGGCTGCAGGGTAAAAATTTTGTAGGATGGTATGGTATGATAAATTTTTACAGCATGGTATAAAATACAGAAAGTCAGTGTTTGGAGTGTATGTATAACTGAGGGTGTACTGAAAGTCAGTGTTTGGAGTGCAGGTATAACTGAGGGTGTACTGAAAGTCAGTGTTTGGAGTGCAAGTATAAATAAGGATATATTAAAATTCAGTGTTTGGAGTGCAGTCATAACTGAAGGTATAATATAAAGTTAATTCTACTTGAAATTGATTTAATAATATTTGTTTGTTGAAAGATTTAACTCAACAATGTTTTTTTTTTATAGAAAGATTTAACTCAACAATGTTGATAAAAAATTGAAGTATGTACATATTTATAATTTTTTTAAATAAAAAATTAATAAAATAATTTTTTATAAGAGAAAAATTTGGCATTTGAAAATCTAAATCAGAACCAACTTTAAAATTTAACCTAAAAATGATATTTTAATCTAGTGATTATAATTTAGTTTTTTTTTTTTTTTTTTTTTTTTTTAGATTATAACAATTGTGGGGGATTAGAACTCATAACCTCATAATTATTGAGTGTACATTCATGGCGTTGAACTATTATTTTTATTGACGATTTTAATTTAATTCTTAAATTTTATCTATAAAAATACTTTGTTATTGATTTAAAAAAAAAAAAACTTTGTTATTGATTTTTTTTTTTTTTTTAAATACTTAGTCATTAACTTGAGAAACTTAAATATTTAAAATAATTATAAAAATGGTCATTCTAAAAATAAATAACAATTATAGTCATTGTTATTAATAAATACTTTTTTTTATAATACATATAAAATAAGCAATAATAATGCATTGATGAGATTTTAATTTTGAGAAAATTGGGAAAGTTCTTGCTCACAAATGTGATTCTGATTTGAGAACTGGTGGTTGAAATTAGTTTTGTAGAAAGAGTTAGGTAGCAAAAAAAAGTGGTTGAATTGGGCAGATTGAAGGATTTGGGGAAATGGAGATTCTTGGTGGATTTAGAATTTAGGGGAAAATGGTGGCGCGTTGGAGTAAGGAAGAAAGAGAATAGAGAGATACATAAAAACGAATCTTCAGCCCATCTGGTTCTAAACATAATCTTCGGCCAAACGTCGGTATGGAGGACGATACAAACTATGTCTGCCCATACCTACACGCCAAACGCCCCCTAAGTTACATTATGTAATATTGACTCGATTAATTTTAATAAATTTAAATTGAGTTTTATCAGTGATAGAATTCAATCAATGATAGATTCATTCTATCACTGCTTGAATTTCTATGAGTGATAGAACTCATCACTAGTCAGTGATAGAAATTAATGTACTATAAATGAATTATTTTAGAAATTGTGCTGTAAATATAATACAAGAGGTAAAATGTACTGCTGATGATAAATTCTCTTAATTAAATGTGGGAAAACGTCAAACTTGTGACTCAAAAGTAGTTTTTGAAACAAATGTATCGAAAAAGAGCAAATAATTAGAAATCGAAGTCAATCTCTCTCAACAGCAGCAGTTCTTATCATACAACATTATATTGTATTGAATTTTGGACGAACATGATAACTTGAAGTTGGAATCCAATTACCGAAACCCTAATTCGCCATGGCTGGTTCGCCAGATCTTTGCCCTCCGAACCGAATCCATGTGTTTTGGCACCAGGGGATGCTCGATCACGACACCGGCTATGGCGTATTCGACACCGGCAAGGATCCAGGTTTTCTGGACGTGTTGGAAAAGCACCCAGAAAACTCCGATCGGGTTAAGAACATGCTCTCCATTCTCAAAAGAGGACCCATCGCTCCTTTCATCACTTGGCATTCTGGACGACCCGCACTTCTCTCTGAATTGCTTTCTTTCCATGACCCAGGTGATTATTTCTTTTCATTTTTACACTTGATTATCGGGATTTTGCCTTTTCTATTGATTACTAGGTTGATAATTCTGAGAACTTGTGTTTTGAAAATCGTGAACCACAAACAAGAATTTCGGATTGGGGCAGAGGGAGAAACGGTTTTATTTAGGAGATAAAAATACAAAAAGTTCGTCAAACGGGGCTAGGATTTTAAGAGAATTTACATAGATCCCGGGCTGAGTAATCATAGCTCAATGTGGTTCAAGACATTTCAACATTTCAACAACTTGGTTCTCTTCTTGTAGCATAGTTTAAGATTTGAGCTCTGGATGTTGTCAATAAGTTAATTAGATCAACCAGAGTGAAATTAGTGGTCATGAAGGGCCTCATAAGTGACTAAGAGGTGATGTGATGGTAGGTTCAATCCATTTGTAATTAATTTCCTCTGGTTTCATTGACGTCTAAATGTTGGGGTTAGACGTTATGGCTCATAATAAAAGTCGAGTTGTATGCAAGTTAGCTCGGACATTCACGGATTTCTGGAAAAAAACACAAGCCAATTAGATCATTTCTGCTGGGAATTCAAGTAAAGTCAAAACACCATTGAATGCTGTGATTAAAGTTTCGCTGGTATTTTTCCAGCCTATGTGAATAAACTCGTTGAAGCTGATAAAAAAGGAGGGGAGATTATATGTGGTGGAACTTTTTTGAATCCGGGCTCTTGGGACGCCGCACTTCTTGCTGCTGGTACTACGTTATCAGCAATGAAGAGTGTCCTTGACGGGCAGAACAATATTGCTTATGCACTGGTGAGGCCTCCTGGACACCATGCTCAGCCAACTCAAGCTGATGGTTACTGCTTCTTGAACAATGCTGGTCTTGCTGTTCAATTGGCTTTAAATTCTGGCTGCGAAACTGTTGCTGTTGTAGACATTGATGTTCACTATGGAAATGGAACTGCTGAAGGATTTGACACGTCCAACAAAGTTCTGACTATTTCCCTTCATATGGATCATGGATCCTGGGGTCCGTCCCATCCTCAAAGTGGATCTATCGATCAGCTAGGTGAAGGACAGGGTTACGGCTACAATTTGAATGTACCTCTGCCTAATGGAACAGGGGACCGTGGATATGAATACGCCATGAAAACAGTAGTTGTACCAGCAATGCAAAAGTTCGAGCCAAAAATGATAGTTTTGGTTGTAGGCCAAGATTCAAATGCTGTAAGTGAGTTTATTTATTTACTTTTTTTGGTAGCTTGCATGCATCTCGATTTTCGACTATCCTAGTAAGACAATTGTCTGACCCTAGTGCATTCAATTGTCTAGGTAACTCTTATATATGGTATAAAATCTTAAAAGGTGACCACCATGTCTTGAACCCATTTCC
This sequence comes from Sechiopsis laciniata, assembly GCA_037833695.1. Lineage (NCBI taxonomy): Eukaryota > Viridiplantae > Streptophyta > Magnoliopsida > Cucurbitales > Cucurbitaceae > Sechiopsis > Sechiopsis laciniata. The sequence goes on from JBBMKA010000005.1 coordinate 3,693,869, forward strand.
TCTTGACTTTATTTTTTACCACAAGGCTAAGGATAACCCATATTGTTTGTGGATTTAACTGTTAAATTCCAGATATATGGTTTTTACTGTATTCTATATCTTTCTTCCCATTCTTGTTTTTCATATTTCAGCAGCCATGAGACCTCATCTAATAATGCCTTTAAATTCTCAAATTTTAAACAGTAAACTAGTCATAATTAATAAATTTCCTACCACTATCGGATACTATGAAGAAAAGGCCGAAGTGCGAGTCTTGTTTTTTATGGACTGAGTAACTGAATGATGAATATGTAGACGAATAGTTGATACTTAGCTGTAGAGAAAACCCCTTGAGAGAAAAATTCCAAGTTCCTGCAGCCAGGATGCATGATTTGCAGTAAGCTGTAGTGTAATCTTTTTTTAAAAAAATATGATAACCACGCCCGTCCTTAGATCAAGCACCGGGAGACATTGAAGGAATGGAGACACGGAAGGTGTGTAAAAATTAATGTCACAGGTGAAACTGTAGAGTAATCACTATAGAAAGCTCATGAATCTGATACACTTTGCTTTTAACGGCTGCCTTTACTATTTTTGAAGTCAAAATGTGACTGAAATATTGTAAACGATTTGTGGCAATGATAATCTAGATGTGGGCCATGTGGGTTGTGTTGTAAACTAGCTAATTCATGATCCTTTGGTTCTTACAACCTTTGATTTTAAAATTGTTTTCATTTATCTACTATTGCTTCCTTGTTCGATAACTAGAGTAGAAAAGATATTTGATTGAAATGTTATGATAAACTTGTTTGTAATTTTGTTTTACTTTTTGGTACAATTGTTTTTGAAGAATCTCTCCTGCATTGAGTTTCATATTAGCATATTGAATAAATCTCTCAATGAAGTGGCATAAGAATGATATTTGCAAATATTTTCCGAATACGTAGTTCGCATTTTTGGAATTGCCATTTCCATTGAAAAGTTATAAATGATTATTCATTTCTATAGTTGGATGTGAAAGCCATCTAGTGTTCAAAACGAATTGTTTTTTACTTTTTATTATCCGTTTATTCTCAAACGGAGATGGATGCATATGAGGGAAAATTACCTTTTTGTTTCATATCAGGGTTTCTGGATGGTTATGAATGAAGAGATCATACTGAACGGTTCCATGATTAAAGATTGCAACAACTAAATTTTGATCTCGGTTAAATTTGATTGTTGTGAGCTGACTTCCTACTTTTGATTTAGTTTGATCCAAATGGAAGGCTATGCTTGACAATGAATGGTTACCGAAAGATTGGGCAGATAATTTCGGAGCTGGCGAAGAAATACTGCGGCGGACGCGTCCTTATCGTCCAAGAAGGGGGTTACCATGTCACTTATTCAGCTTATTGTCTTCATGCAACACTTGAAGGGATACTCAACCTGTCGCCTCCCTTGTTATCTGATCCTATGGTTTGTTACCCAGAAGATGAGGCTTTTTCTGTGAAGGTAATTGATTCCATCAAAAAGTATCAAGATGAAAATGTACCATTCTTAAAAGAGTAGTTTAGTTTTAACATGTTTATATCTGTATTATTGATTGTTGCTTGTCCACTATGCTTAGGTAAAGCCTAGAGTTTGGTTGGTATAATTTTCAACTTCATAGTTTCCAATCATCTAGAAAGCCAAAACATTTCATAGGACATTAGGCACTATGCTATCTATAAAGCTTAGGCAATTATCAACTTAATAGTTTTCAATTATCTAGAAAGCGTGTACACTACGCTTAGGAAAAGCCTAGAGTTCGATGGGACATTATCTTTGCATAGTCCACCACTCTCCAGAGTAGTATACACTATACCATTAGGATCTCACAATTGTCCCACATTGAAAAAGTGGGAGTCCTACAAGCATTTATAAGAGATATGGATTACTCCTCTCATTGCCAATTGGTTTTGAGGCTGAACCCATATTATTTAATATGGTATCAGAGCTCATAAAGCCCAAATGGGTATCGGTCCAATAAAAATAAAATTGAGACTCGATTTAAGATTAGTGAGCCCAAAAGAGGCATCATCTTGAGGGAGGATGTCTCCCAATTGTCCCACATTTAAGAGATATAGATTACTCCTTTTATTACCAATTGGTTTTGAAGTGGAACCCCATATTATCTAATATATACGCCATTTCTTCTTTAATGGTTGTGCATACATCAAAGTCACTTGTACTCTAATATGACACCAACAAGGATGAAGAGATCAACAAATGGTTGAAAGAGCAAGTTTGTAACTGCACTGTATTAGATCTTATTTCATAGGGAAAACACCACAAATATAACCAGGAATGCTTGAGGATAGAAATTCTTTACTTTTTCTCAAATGGATCATTGTCTAGTTGAAAATGAAGGAATCTTATTTCTTCTCTTTAGAAAGAAGAGAAAAGTCTCTTGAATACAGAAGCTCAGATTGGAGGTTTATTTATTCCCTTAAAAAGAATCCTTCTCCTGGATTTCCTTTTTCTGGTATTCTTTGGGAATAAGCCTTGAGCGGAACGGAAGGAAGAAATATTTATGACACTAAAAAACAAGAGTAAAAAGGAACCTAGGTGTGTTTTCATGATTACTTTATCATAATTTTAAAGAAAAAATACATTTTTAATTTCTACCTTTTTTTTTGTTGAAGTTTTGATTTCACGTTTCAAAATCAAACACTTTTACTTTTGATATTTTAATAATGCTCAATAATAATGAACTCTTAGTAATATAACATAATACTTATTAGAATAATAATTAAGTTAATTTTAAAATAGAATCGAGGAATAACGTGGTTATTATGGTGCTTGTAAAATACAATAGTGTGATGTTGTGGTTATTATGGTGCTGGCAAAGAATTTCTTTTTTTTTTTTTTAATAATTCAAATAGAAATTCAAAAGACTGCTAACTTTCCAATATTTTTAGTTATAAAAGAACTAAAAAAATATGAGGATCTTACTATGGATGGGGATCAATTACTTAATTCTCATTATGAGGCTCCGGTTGCCCACATCGAATCGCACGAATTTTGAAATAGAGGCTTCAGTTGATAATCATTTAGATTTTTTGTTTTTGGTTTTTGAAATTCAAATTTATTTTTACTCAAATTTTCTATAATGTGTTACTTCTTTCTTACAATATATCTATCCTCCTTAAGAAGGTGTGTAAATGCCAACTAAAATTTAAAAATTAAAAAAAAAGCTTTTGGAAGCTTTTATTTTCCTTCCAAAATTTGGTTTAGTTTGTAAAAATATAGGTAAGATGTATGCATCTAAGTTAGAAAAAACATATGATAAAATAATTGTTGTAGGATTAAATTTCAAAAATTAAAAACAAAATGGTTATCAAATGAATCATCAATTTGAACTGAATAATGAAGTTAATCGTTCATTGTTTCTCTCCAACGTTAAGCTTGGCAATGTCGTAGTTCATCTAATTGTTTTTAGATATGGATTTACTTTTTTGTAATTAAAAATATTAAAGAGTTGATTATTTAAAAAAAAAAAAAAAATTCATGTAAGCATCATATAATAACCACATTAATCTGATTAATGTATTTTAAAACTAACTTAGTTATTATCCTAATCAGCATATAATTATCTTACTAACGGTTTCGTTATTTCGAGGATTAAAATGAATAATTATTGAAATGTTAGGGATAAAAGTGTTTGATTTTGAAATAGAAGGATTAAAGTGAAATTCCAATCAAAAGGTAGGGACTAAAATTATATTTTTTCTTAAATTTAAATCTTTTACCTTTTGTTGAATAAAAAAAGGAAATAAATCACTCTAATCTCCAAAACAGGGTTTATTAGGGAATTCATTTAAAATCAATATTAGGTTATGAAGAGATGGAATATCAAGAAAAGATGGCATCTGGGTCAGGGGGGTTGTGAAGATTAACGTCATTATGACTTTAATCTACAGTGACTAGTTATCTAAAAAAAAAATTTTTTTTTTATAGATTTTTTTGATATTCAAATATTGTATGATCATATCATACATTTTGTAAAAATAATCGAGATTTGTTTAAATAAGTTTTGACATGTAAATGTATATATTTATAACAATTCAATTTATACCTTTTTTTTTAAGTAAACTAATTTAGACATTTTGTTGGTGATACATAATCTTTTTAGATTTTTATTGATATATGATTTTTTTTAGTTTGGTTTCGTCTCGATTTGAATCGTGGAGTGAGATCAAAGTGATGAAAAGATTCTTAATTTTTCTCTCAATTGGTTGGGAGAGTATTATACGACTTTTTACTTGTATGAATAAATGGTTATGATATTTTTAAAATAAAAAAAAAAAAAAAAACATTGGCCGAGGTAATTACTTAAGAAGCACGGGCACTTCTATTTTGAAAAAGTATCATTGTCGAACACATGTCCGACATCGATACTTCTAGACACTCTTCGGACAAGTGTCCAACACTCAATTTTCCGTGTCTTTCTTTATTATTATTTTTAATTTCGGACATTTCAGAGACACACCATGGACACCTCATTTAAAACTTATTGTTTCAAATGGTCGATGGCACGACAGCACAACAACGAGTAGTGTTGGTGGATGCCGTCAACAACGACCTCCACAGAAGATAAATGGACTAAAATGAAAAAAAAAAAAAAAAAAGAAAAAAAGAGAGAAAATAGAATGGAGAGAAGGAAAAGTAGGTAAAAACTAAAATATTTTGAGATTGTTAAGGGTAGGATTTTAACTAACTAAAATATTTTGGATTAATCTTTTAATAGTATATCATAAAAAAATAATAATAAATAACGTGTCCTTGACCTATCCATGTTCTGCATTTTTAAAGAACAGTGTGTTTACGTATCGTATTCGTATTTCGTGTCGGTGTCCATGCTTCTTAGATAATTACTCGTGGGATGGACATTCTGATGTCCTTATTCAACAAGTTATGCTCTTGGATTGATTACAATATCTCTGTTCCATTCCATTCTAAATCAATTGAAAATTACCAATATAATCTTATTTACTTCAAATATAAGAAGAAAAAAAATCGAACGTGTCGTGTCTAAACTGAATGCCATTTTTAATGGAGTTTTGGTGTTATGATTTATAATAATGGAGCACTTCATTATTTCCCTTTTAAAAAAACACGCTTTCAGTTTTTAATTTTTATTAAATGAGAATCGACAGGTGAAGCAAAAGGGCCCTCCTTTTTTTTTTTTTTTTTTTTTTAATTCTCCAAATCTCCAAAGCTCGAGGAAGATGGATGATTTAAACAAAAGTTGAATATTATTTACTTTTCAAAGAATTTATGTTCTATATAAATTAAAAATAAATAAATAAATTCATCTAAAAAACTTTAAAAATAAATAGAGAAGTGAAGTCTAAAATAATTAGAGTTTGGGTACAATGAAATAGTATAATTATGTATTTAGAAAACAATTAATTTTATAATTCCTTAAATAGGGTATGATAAATATTGTAGTATAGTTTGTACCTAAACTCTTTTTTCAAATTTTCTTATCGGTTTTATCTCAGTTCTCAAACTCTTCCCCCATTTTGTTTTAGTTCCTATTTTTTTAAGAAAAATATATTATTAATAATTTTGAAGTTTTTTATTTTTTTTTTATTTGCTATGAAATGTTTTGAATTATGTTGACGATTGGCCCAACATGGAATCTTGCTAGATTTCAAAAAAAAAAAAAAACATGGAATCTTTCTAAGAAAATGCCTTGATTATAATGGTTTGCCCCTATAATGTATTGGAGTTTTAAGAATTGTGTATTATATATTTTCTTAAAATATTCTAGACTATTTTCTTAATAAAATGATTTTTTCTTTATTTGTGAATTTAGTTTTTTTTTTTTTTTTTTTTTGAAAACATTTGTGAATTTAGTTAATGCACCATAAGTAAATTAAGTATTTGTTTAAAAAAAAATTATCTCGTTCTTTTATTCTTTTTATTGACGTCATAACAATTTAAAATTTTGATTCGAACTTATTGTTTATTAAATATATATTGATATAATTGAACTATCCTTTTTTCATGTTATTTTAAAGTTTGAAGGTATAGATGGTGAATTTGAGTGAGAGTGGCCCTGAAAAAGATTTTTAATTCCAGCTTCTTAAATTCTAGTTTCTAAATTTATGATTTTAATTCCAGCTTCTTGAATTCTAGATTATAAATTCTAGTTTTCTACTTCATTCTTTTCAATGAACTCATTAGTAGAGTTACTCTTTCAATATCAAGGAGGTTGAGTCCATAAATTCAAATTTTACAATTTTAAAGATGATTAACTGTTAATTGATATAATTAAATTTATCTCAATCCATCGAGTTAGGTTTTTGGATTGATTAGTGGTTTAACATAATTCAACATTGTATCAAAACAGAACAGAAGGAAGAAGTGTTAAACTTCTCTTTTAATTATCAAGTAATTTATCTTTCACATTTAATAAGATTATTACTTTATTACTCACTCTTTCTTCAAAAAAAAACTTCAAATCCACATCTTAAACTTTATTTTAGTCTCCAAACTTAGTTGAAATTATTGTTAGTGCAGATCACAATCTACTTCTTCGAACTTCAAACATTATCCATATGTAATCTTTTTGCTAGACGAATTAGAAACAAATTACATTAAAGGCTAAAATGATCTCTATTTTAATGTTCAAAATTTAAAACAAAATAGTTAATACCCGCCAAAAAAAAATCTTGATATTAAGGATTTGTAATATTTGGAGATACCATTTTGGAAAATTATATTGAATGGCTATTGTCACAAAATAATTACAAATATATGTAAATTTTAAAATATTTGCATGCATAGTCATTAACATGTTTTAATAATATATTATAAGTACTCATAAATATAGTATTATGTATTATAAATACCCTTTAATATTGTATTACTCATAGATACCAATGATTATGGATGTTATTTTTTTTTTAATTAATTATTTTCTAGATTTAAATAGTCTTATAAGTTTACTTACATTTTTATGAATTTAAGTTCAAATTCACCCATTTTAATAACTAAACATTTTTCTTTGTTTTTTGAAGAGTAAAAAAGTGAAGTTTTAATGCTCGAAATATCTTTCTTTTTATTTTTATTTTTATGAATGAATCTTTCTTTTTAAAAAAATAATGCTTGAGGAAAAAAATCACAAAAATACAACCTAAAAAGTGTAAGAACCAAAATAAAATAAATCAATCATAAATTAATAGAGCTGCACCCACCATGATGTCAGGTGCCACACATTTCATGTTTTTTTTTAACTTTATATTTATCATAATTTTTTTTTTTAAAAAAGATGTGTAATGTCAAATGAGTGGCATTATGGTAAAGATGGAGCAGAACAACATCCAAATTCTTATCAAATGAATATCCCACAAATGACATTTGTATGAAAAATCCATGGAATAAAAAGATTAGAATGAAATATTGTGGTCAAGTGAAGTGACAAGCTGGGTAGCGCGTGTGCGCGTGAACTTTATTATTTTTTCATTTTGTGAATTAAATTAATAAATTTATTCCTACGAGGAGTAGAATCTTCCTTAATTAACGGCATCTATTTTTCTTTTGTAACTTTATTATAGCACGTGGGACCCACGTGATTGCTTTTAAGATAATTTAACAACTACTCCTAATTTTTAAATTTACATAAAGTAACGTATAAGATTCAGTTGCCTTTACGGATTGTATACAAAAGAATATAGCATTATCCATTCATTAATAATTAAACATTTGGTAGATATTGTGTTTATAATTAAATAATTGCATCTTGCCTTCTTTCTTAATTTTATTTTAGCATCTCCAATAATTTAATAATTTTAGATCTTGTATGATCTGTATACATTTATTAAAATGAAGTGAACAGATGTAGGGATAGAGGTTTTTTGCAATTTTTTATAAGAAATTTGTGGATAACATAAAATTGAGGTGCACATGCTCCCCACTACTTCAATTAATGTAACATATAGAACAATCAATATTGCAGATAATCTTCAATTATTAAATGGTAAAAGATAAAAATGAAATATACAAAAAATGTTCAAAATTTTACTATAAATGAAATATTTCTAAAAAAAACTACTATAAAGTAAACAATAAAAAAGTGGCCACCATAAAAAAGGAATTTTAATTATAATAACATTTTATTCTATTATTTTCTCTATAAGGGTAAATGGTAGAGAGATTTAAACCATTGAATGAAATTTTTTTAGCAATTTTGTTTGGGTAATAAAATGTTTATAATATTTTAATATATTTCTGTAAACTAGTACCACATCATTTGCCATATATATTTTGAGTTTACACATCATTTACCATAAAAATGTTTGACAGAATACAAAGTTCCTTGTGCAGTCCATATAAAAACAGGTTAATTATTTGTATGGTTGGAAATTGGAATGAGATTCAAATCCCATACTTGTTAATGTATGAACGTTTTAGGAGGTGTTTGTTTGTCATATTTATAAAGATTTAAAATGAGTATTTAGTGACTATTTTTCGAAAAATTGTATTCAAACGAGTTTTCGTAATTATATAAAGTAATTCTTTATTTTTATTATTCAAAATAACTCTTTACTTTTAACCACTTATTTTTAATAATTTATTTATAACTATTTAACATAACTCGTCAATACTAACCACTCATTTTTAATCATTAATTTTTAATTTTTCAAAATAACTCATTTTTAATCATTATTTTTAACTACTCCAAATAACTATTTATTTTAAATTCACATCCAAATAAGAAATTGTCTCTAACTCCTCTACATAAAAAAAAAAAAAAAAAAAAACTACATCCAAATGAGTTTTTGACTACAACTCTCAATTTTTAACTATTCAAAATAACTTTTCAAGATAACTCCTCATTCAAACACCTCACAGCATGTAGGGGTGCAAGGCAAAATCGAAAAACCGAAAAACCGAAAAATCGAACCGAACCAATCCAATCCAATGGATCAGATCAGTTTGTTAGCACAAAGTTGGACATATCGGTTTGTAATTTGAAAAAACTGAAAATATTGGATCGGTTCCGGTTTTCGTTTTCA
>JBBMKA010000005.1:3702997-3716472 GCA_037833695.1 Sechiopsis laciniata
TTAAAAATATTTTTAAAATTTTAAAAACAAAAACTAAAATTGGTTATCAAACAAATCTGTTTTTAAAATATTAAAAACAAAAACCAAAAACAAAAAACGAAATGGTTATCAAACGGGGCCTAAGGCCCCCTTTTTAAAACTAATTTTTAAGCATTTGAATTATGTTTTTAATCCTCCAATACACAAAAAGCAGAGATGAAAAACTGATCCTAAAACTAGTTTTTAATCCTCGAGAATTCCGTTCAACTGTGAACACTGATTTTATTTCATTGGTTTGAGTATTGGAGTAATTTGAATTATGTTTGTTTTTAGTTCTACAGTTTAATGCGCATTGACACGAGCCTAACATAATACTATTTATTGATTGAATTTGGATAAGATCATGAGAAAGTTAAACCTTTTTTTTTTTTTCTTTTTCTATAATTTTCGAAGTTAAATTGCCAATAAAAAACAGTAATGCTTTATTTAAGCATAGCTTAGACGATACATGTATTATCTTTTATAAGGCTAAAAATTTGATTTCTTATCCTACATTTGTTGAAATAAGATTTTTCTTTTTTCTTACATGAAAATAATCACAAAGAATAATAGAAAAACAAAGTAGAAAAACTCTAATTGATTTTAGTTTATTTACTAATAATAAAACAATATAGTATTTAACAAAGTGTATAAATAACTAAAACTGGACATATATATATATATATATATATATATATATTTATATTTATACAAGTTGCATGTATATGTAGAGTAGAGTGAATGAGGTAAATGAATAACCATTTTAAACATGAATATCTATTTTAAATGGATTGTCAAATTGTGAAGTTTGACATAATTTAATTCAAATTTGTAAAAGTGGCTAAATTCTTGTTATTTCAAAATAACTATTTCATTTTCATGCTCTTGTTAAAATAACTATAAAATAAATATAAAAATATCATATTGTTTTTTCAATCAACTAGGTAACGAAAATTAATGGTAGGAAAGTTGAGTATATATCGAATGTTTCGATGACGTTTTTCAATAGAAGGTAATTTAAGCTTTACATCTTTATTTTTGGAAAAAGACAATTTCATATAACAAACAATATACCAGGATCATACTACATTATAAAAATGCCAACCAATTTAAAGCAATGGTGATAATGTTATAGTTGAAAAAAAGGAAAATTTGTAACACCATGAAACAACATAAATAACTACACTCCTCCACAACAATTTAAAAGGTTTGTCAAAGTATTCGTCTTTGAATAGATGGTCGTTTCGCTCCCTCCAAATAATCCAAAAGAAAGCTCGAGAATTGAAACATCTAACTTTTTTTGTCGAACACATTTGTCTTAATTAATTGAGTTGTGCTTGAATTCGCTTGTTTCGTCCCATTGATTATGAATAGTTCTTTCTCCACCCTTCAAACCAAACTTAATTGTTGGAGAGATTTTCAATTGTTCCCAACTGTAAATACATTATTTTCAAGTATCACCTTATCTTTAAAGTATCACACAAACACACCCTGGTTCTTATTTTCCTCAATAGTTCACATAATATCTTTTCATTCTCAAATCAACTGTAAATCTGCCAAGTTTGTATCTCATTGGCAGCCATGCAAGGTCTAGTAATCACATGATCATATGACCCAAATTCCATCTTCTAAGAAATAACATGACTTTTTCCCATGCACATAAAACAAACAAGTCAATGGATCTTTACCGAACAACTTTCTATATCTTTTTTTATATCTATAATTGTTCAAATCAACTTATGCACACCTCGACTATTATCACAAAACCAAACAAACAATCTAACAATACAACATTTATCTACCAAAGAAACCTATATAAAATTAATTTCTAAATATGTGGTCGAACTCATAAAACTTTTAATTCCAAACCCAAATGTTTACCAAACAACTTTCTACGGGTAATACCTACTATTTGGTTGATTTTTTGATCGATTGTTATTTCCTTTTTTTTTATGACAGTGCCAACAAAAGCACAAGCAAAGGCGTAAGAACAGGCAAATGAATCATTCTTATACGTACTGAACATTGAAATTCAACCATCAATACATGATATAGTAACATGTATATTATAACTATACATGTGACACTTTTTAACATATAAATCAGAAAGGTCATATTAAGGCAGTAAAGAAAGAAAAAGAAAAGGCAGCATACGAATATATGCAAGACACCTAATCATCTATCCCCTACTGCAAAATGCTAATTAATCCTTCATACTTTGATCCCCTAAACGTGAGAACTTGCAACTGCTATGGTACATTCTACATGTAGCTGCTGTTAAGCAACTAGGTCAGTATAATCTATGTCACAATTTTCATTTTTTACTGAAACTGGCCACTTGGCGCCTACGATCGCATCGGCATTTCACTTGGAATCGGCCATAGCCATTGGCCATTCGAAATTATTGGGCAACTATACTAGGTGATGGGCGACTTCGTCCTAGTTCATCTCAAGCCTCGTTTTCCTGCTCGATGCTTCCATTTGCTCTGCAATTGATGAAAATTGTGCTATAAGCTTAACGAATTTCGGTTAGTTATTGCAAGGGGGGTTGGTTTTGACTTACCAGAGGCTCGTCATCAGAAAGTTCAGCAACCTCGGCTTTCTGCTCCTCTCTAGGACTACTTTGTTCGACTACAGTCCCTTGATTCTTTCCAGAATCGGAGTCGCCATCGTCAATGTTTTCTCTTGAACTTGATTCGTCAGCTTCCACGTCTTCTTTTTGGACTTTACCTCTTGCATTGCCAGCATGTTTCTCAAAACTCTCAGGATCCTCATCAACTTCATCCATATCTGGTTTTTCTTCTTCCTCGTCAGTATCAGGCTTTTCTTCTTCATTAGCATCAGGCATCTCTTCATCAGCAGTGGCATCAAGCTTCTCTTCATCATCAGCAGCATCAGGCTTATCTTCATCAAATTCCTCAATATGGTGACCACCTTCACCTTGTTCTCTTGAGTCAAACTTCATTTCCCTATCAGAGTCCTCTTGGCCTGTGAACTCTTTGTCAAGAGTCTGCGCGTGCTCCCCTTCAGAATCACCAGGGAGGTGTCAATGAACTCTTAGAAAAAAAACAATAAAGTAATATCACATATCCAGGACTAGGGTTTTAAAAACCCCATAAGCCGCGCGCCAAGGCGCACAAAGGCTCCAAGCACAACGTTGACCCCTCACCTTGGAAAGGCCAGATGCGGATAGGAAGGCGTGCACGCCTTCCGTAAAGTCCTTAGGCACACAAGTCGCGAGTCTTGAGGATTTTTTATTTTTCTTAGTAAAGTAGTGATGTTTTCCTCATTTTCTCTTTTTTTTAATTCGAATTCAATTAACAATAACTTGAAAAATGTATAGAAAAAAATACAATTAAAACCTAATCCACAAACCTAATTGCCAATTCACTTCTCCATTCTCCCTAACAATCACAAATGTTGGATGAGGATGAATACGAATTTAGCACAACCATTGTCTATAAATTTTCCAAGTAAGATGGAAAAGAAAATGAACTCATTGTGTATATAAGCCATTCACATACTTTAACAATACATCTAATGGCTCTTATGCTGATACAATACCTTTTTCTGGATGTTGGAGAAAAATGATGCAGTTGCCAATCAAGGTACGAACTTCATGGTACAAGGATTATATAAAAGAAGTTCAACCTCATGGAAAAAGAAGGCATGTTTTACCTGAGTTCATTTCGTCATATACATTAGACCTTTTGGAAATTCCAGGGTTTGAAATTTCTGAACTCCCCTTCTCGCCAGCATCAGAAAATTTTAGCTTTGATGCACCATTTTGACCGTACTTTAAATTTTTCTTTGGTGTCCTTTTTCCTTTCGTTCTGGAACACAATATAACTTCATGCAAGTGCTATGTAACACGAAGAAAGAAGCAATATTTATTACCCCGGTTAACTTACATGTTCAATGGTTTATTAATCGAACGTGAACCACCCGAATCTTTTTTCTTCAAGCCAAGTGTACTGCAAAGGAATTTATAGAACATGGAGAAAAAGACATTATAGTATTTTACATGCTTCTGAATGTGGCCTGATAAAAAAAATGAAACAGAGTTCTGAGAAATGGAACTTACACATCGAGAGATGGAAGACTCCTGGACAGTTTTGGTTTCTGTAAATGCAATGGAAGAATCATAAAAATCTAATTAACTTCTGATAGAAAGATGGTCAAACAATTTGAGGCAATATGAAGAAGATGAATAACATTCCCATATACCTTAGAAGTCTTGTGTGCACTGTCAATGATCTCCCACCGTTCCTTCTCAAGTTTGAGAACTTCAACATCCCCATCTTCATATAGTATCTTGTATATTAAATTCATCGGAAAAAAATAATATAAGAAGCTTGGCCAGGATTTAAGCAGCAAATAATTGTCTTCGTCAAGAACCAAGAATCAAATAAATTACGGAAATGAGAGGGTAAGATGACGGAACCTACCACATGTTTCCTTTTTATTGGGTCATAAGATTTCACGGTGCCTTTATAAAATCTGAAAATTTTAATAATGGTATCCATCAGAAACGTGGTGATAATAACATAACTTTATAAAATAAATCACCAAACAAACCAGTATCAGTCGTCAAAATTAACATACCAGTATCAGTCATTAAAAAAAGATTTGTTAAACAAAGACACAAGTGGTCAATCAACCTCAAGCTAGAGAGATTTCAAATAATATAAACATAATTCATAAAACCCCCTTCAACAAAGGAAAACTATTGGTGTGTGAGTCCTGTGCCACAGAAGAGAAAAGAGTAGGTTGTGACCCCACCAATGTAAGCACCGAGTGGCACCCATAGGGTCAAGTGAGGGCCGAAATCAGAAAAGTGTCATGATGCGACCAAGGAGAACAGTACATCATCTAACACACCAAGATGAGTGGAAAAGATTGCCAAGATGCTTCGAGAAGCATATGTGACGTTGGCAGAGTCAATGACAACCTAAGTGGAGGCCAAATGGGGCCTTGAGTCATCGCCTTGAAAGTTGGGGTTGAGATGCGAGTCTTGACAAGCGTTCTATAGTCAAGTCTGTAAAAGGGAAAGTAAGCTCATCAAGTCTGGTGTCAATGACTAATCGAACACTAGACAAGCGCTCCATGTTGGCGTATGATCCCTCGCCAAATTTTCATGCATGTATGTTAGACAACAAATGCTTTATAATCTTAAGGGGGAGGCATGGTTTCAGCTATCCACCACCCTTGGGCGTCGTTGCTTAAGTGAGGTATCCCATGGCACACAACACATGACTGTGTCATAGCATGAGCAAGCATTGCCAGATGAGTGGCTTGGGTGTCTTCCTTCGTAAATAAGATTCCAAGAATAGTGTCAGGGGTTGCACCAATCGTAGCAGCACACTATACAAAAGTGACTCGGCATGGAAACGAAAGGGTTTGTGCCTTGATGTCCCTGATGGATGAATGTCTAGGAAGTTATGACAGTGACCTATGAAGCACATATCAGCTAAAACAGAGAAATAAATTGTCAGGCACATGCCGAATACGCCCCCAACACGTGTTTGACACACCACTTTAAATATCATTTTCTTAATCGGACACTGCTTGAACTCACAACCTACTGAAAAGGTTCACCCTAGCCCAGCCAACTATTTGATTCCTAAGAAGTGCTTTAAATGCTCCAAAGGATGTTTTCAACTTAAAAATGTAAGAACATTGAAGTTTCATCCACATTCAAGAATAAAGTGCTACTATAAACTAGGCAATGATAAAGAGGCAAATTTTTTTAAACATTGTTGCTTCAAAAAGAAAACACATAACAGGAAGAAACTATCGATATCTATATGAGAAAAATAAGGTAGATACTCACTTTTTATCCATGGGCCACCAAACTTTAATTTTGCATCCGATTAAGTCTTCAATATCATTTTCACCATTCTTGAACATGCACTACATAGTAAGAACTGTATCAGGTCGTGCACCATAAAATTTTAGCAAGAAAATTATGATAATAATATTTTAAATCACTAAAAATAATATATATAAACTTGGTCGAGGCAATAAATCTGGAATGAAATTAATAACAAAACATAATCATAACAATGAAACATCATTATTTTGGATAAGTACTAGTAGCATGAGTGTTGGAAACAGAAACATTTTTCATCGTCTTTCCAACTTGATGGGGATAAAATTTCTTTTAAGCCGGAGGCCTAGAATTACATCAGTCCATGATGATTAGTGTTCTTCACATTTGAGATTAGAACTTTTCACCAACTAGATAAACACACGTCAAAGGAAACTCGTTTAGGCTTTAGATGTTATTGTATCTTACATTTTATAAGTGTTTTCTTATATCCGTGAGCACCCAGACTAGCTTACGCACATCTTATCTTATGAAGTAAATGTCCTATTAAATTTGGTTGTCAAGAAAACTCGTAGGAAATTAATTCTTAGATCGGTGACCATCATAGATTGAACTCATTCTAATTTGACCACTATATTCAAAAGTGATTTTATTAATTATAAATATGTTTTTATTTCTTAATACATATTTCAAGGGTTAAGTTATTTTGAAATAATCCATTTCTCATATATTTCTTCCAAAAGAAAATTAACTTAATCCAATATTTTAGGAACAATTTTAATTAATTAAGATGTTTCTAAGCCACTTTTGATCATCTAAAATTGCGAACATACTAAACTACTTTAAATTTAAGAATTTTATTAAAGAATATTAAAGAAACCCGATTTTTATTTAAAAAGCGTATTTTTTTCAAAAGATATATATATATAGAGAGAGAGAGAGAAGAAATAGAACTTTTCATTGACAGTTTTTTTTAGATTAGTTCTAAATACTAATACTTGAGTACATCAAGAATACACCATAGAGTTACGCTAGCATGCATATCAATATCAGCATACCTTTGCTAATCCTGCAATACTTCTTCGTTTCCTTTTCTTTACAGCCCCACTCGAGGATTTTGATTTCAAGTTACTCGTGTTGTTCTTATCAACCTTTTTCGGCGCACTAGAATGCTGCAAGTTAAATAGAAGGAACGATGGGTGTAAGCTGCTCTGACTCCCAATAATATCAATGTAAATAAAAAAGAAAGGAACTAAATAAATGTTATATATGTACAAATGGGGGAAGGGATGAAAAAGAAAGCATAGTTAAGATACCACCTTAACATCAAGGTCACTGGAATCTTTAAGGTCATTTTCATCATCATAATGACTTGTGGCTGCGACTTTGACTTTAGGTTTGGAAGAACCTGTAGGCTTTTTCAAACATGAGACCAACAAATCTGACTCGCTACTTCCACCGATCTTTTTCTCCTTCGATACATCATCATCCGAATCATGGTTATTCCCCATGTCAATTTCACTCGACTCTAGTGGAGAAACACCTCCTTGAACTGAGGCATTTTCTGAGCCAGGTAAAAGCCCCTTTTTAGTACTTTTGGGTATAGACTGACTATGATCAGATGATGACCATTTATGTTTGGGGGCTGGAATGGAAGTTGCAACACTGGGTTTTCTTTTTTTGCTCTTTACAGGTGCTACATCCACATTCGTTCTCTTACCAGGAAAATCTTCATGACCGTTGCTTGGTTCAAGTTTGCTAGTGGTGCTCAAATTTATTTCTCTCACCATTGTCAAGATATCAACATCGTTTTCGGCATTTTCCTTTTCAACTGGTTTCTTCTTGACCTTTTTATCCTTTTTGTTCTTATTTTTCCTTGATCCATGCGACTTTTTACCTTTTATCATTTTTCCTAGAGGCACATCATTTCCATTTTTTTCATCTTTATTCTGAACCTCATCTGCAGCTGCTTCGGTAGAAATCTGATATGATATAAATCATGTTAGGATTTAGGAAGTTAAACTATGATGCAGTCATACGACATACAGTCACTCGTGGTGATAGAACATACAACCTCTGATTCTAGCTTGAGTGCCTCAAAGTGAGCCAACACATTTTCATCAACCAACCACGTTTGTGCTTCACCTTCAGTTTGACCAGCCTGTCAAATACATACAATCACGTCAGTAAAAATGCACCAATTTGGATTCATAGTATTATTAGCATCAATGAACCAGCATAAGCCATGACTAATTCTACGATCTGATCCCCACTCCTAGCTCTCAATATCATTACAATACTAAATGATCATGTTTTCTACTCTTGTGAAAAATATTAAACGATCGTGTTCATGAAACATCTTTTAACGTTTTTATCCACAATCTTCAATTAAGAACCTTATTTTCATTTAATTTGAATTGTCAACAAAATGGTCAAAAAATAATTCCTTCCAAATTGATGCAGATGAACCTTTTTTTGCAAACTTGTTGAATAGAGTATATATTAAGCTGAAATAAAAGAAAACATATTTTGGCAGAAGCTAAAACTTACAATAGAATCATCTCCTTCTTTTTTTTCCTTCAATTTGTACAGTATGGCAGGCAGAGAAACTGGTGCAGTCAATCCTTGTAAATCATCCTCTTTCAGGGTCAATCTCTTAATGATTGACAATCCAAGATCGCAAATTGCATATGAAATCTG
This sequence comes from Sechiopsis laciniata, assembly GCA_037833695.1. Classification (NCBI taxonomy): domain Eukaryota; kingdom Viridiplantae; phylum Streptophyta; class Magnoliopsida; order Cucurbitales; family Cucurbitaceae; genus Sechiopsis; species Sechiopsis laciniata. The sequence goes on from JBBMKA010000005.1 coordinate 3,711,546, forward strand.
AGAGCCCAATAATTAAAATTATCAGATGAAGTTGTTGCGGTCCTCTTGAGTTAAGAATGCTGAAAGAAGGTAAAATAAAATGGGAGAAAAGAAGCCAACAAGATATTTCTGTCTCCTAACCTTTGACTTTGCTGCATCAACTATGTCTTCACTATTTTTAATACTATGAAAGATGGATAATATGGTAGATATATTTTCCTTCTCCTTGGTGGTATTAGCATCTGACTTGACATCTTCATCTTTATGCACTAGTAGAGAAAGTATTAGGTGCAATCGCCTGAAACATACAAAATAAGTCCACAAAAAGATGATTATTGAAAATGTTACAGATTTGCTGACAGATGATTTAAGGAACTAATAAACTTACGAGACACCCTTGATAAGGAAAACAAATCTTTGATTTAGGGTAATTTTTTTTGAAACAAGGGTAACCACACCCGTCCCTAGGCCAAGCACCAGAGACATCGAAAGAGTAATGTCACATGTGAGTCTCGAACCTGGGACCTTGAGGGGAGCATACCTTCAAAGCCCAAGCTTTCAACCACTGCGCCACACTTTGGGAACCTTTGATTTAGGGTAATTACACGTTCAGTTCAATTAACTGAAAACAAATATTGTGTTACAGAAAAAATATATCCGAAGTGTCCCAAAATGAGCCTGAATGTTTCACCAACATCCCAGAGACCAGACCCAGGAGAAGTCCACTACCACCTCCCAAACAAAAGCACACTTTCACGACTGGAGCACAAAGGAGGAACCAAAAGAAACCCAACATACCCAAACAACGCAACAATGGATTAATAGGTGATCAATGTCTTCACCGCCAGAATTAGGGTTCCACTTTGGGTTCCAATGTTAGTGTGAATAAAATTGATGGTGAGAGGCCGAATGAAGGTTTTGACCTTATCAGAAACTTCCCCAATAATTATTGGGTTTTTACTCAAACATTCACAACAGTTTAAAATTGTATGCTGCTGGCATCGTGCTCTCAAAAAGTAAATCACTAAAACAGTATCTGGGCTTTACAAAACCAATAACCTAAATGTGTGTATATATTTATCCAGATAGATAGATTCATTAGATAGAAAACAAGTTAAATGTTTCCTCCATTTATAACATGTCTTCTCAAACCAATATTTTCCTTTCTGGGAAAACAGATGGCTACACCCTTACTTAAGAACCTGTTGACATATACATCAGTACCCCAGCCCCTTAAATGCAAAAGTTGGGCCGTCTTTGCTAAGCTTGAGCCTACACTACAGAAACTGTTGAAGTATTTTCTGGTTCAAGGTTTTATTTGGCATCAATCTCCATGATGGAAAGATTTAGCAATGAGATAAAGGTTGTTGTTTTATATGGTTCATTAGGCTTGAAAAGGATTACAGAATCTTCCGATATAAGGCGGCTCTCTGCTAAGCTGTCGAGAGTCAAGAGACAAGACCAGATTACTTTTTGGTGTCTAGATTGTGCACCCTTTCCAAGAGTTATTTATCTCCTCTGGCTGCCTCGGGGGTACCTTTTCCTCCCTATTTGTAATATCTGTTTCTAGTTAAAATAATGTGTTTTCTAATATAAGAATAAAATATCCCCAGAATAAATATAAGCGATATTATGAAATGAGCTTGCCTATATACTAATTCATATGCTTTGACATCTTTGCATTCCTCAACATCTGGACATGAATGATGAGCAAGAGCATGAACCAAGTATGGTATTATGTATTCAGGATAAGCTGTCGTTGAATTTGCTTCAGATTGCACTGACAGTTGCCGGGCTTTAGCTTGGTAATGCATTTGAATAATATCAGCCAGATTTTGTTTCTCCTGTTAATTCAAATTTGACATGAAATTAACAAAAAAAAAAAAAAGAGTTAAAAATGTCAACCATTGGAGATGTATATTTCAAAGGTTAATGAAATACAAGTTCTAATCAAGTCCAGTGTAATTACCTCATCCAACTCAAATGGAATGGAACCACTTATGTTAAATAAGAATGCACATGCATATTTTGCATCCAACATTCTGTCCTTTATGTATTGATGAACTTTGCTCAAGAATACTTTCCTAGCTTGAGTAAACGTGGTCTACAAGACACCAAAACATGCAAAGCACCAATTAATCTTACATTCACAAATAAACCACTTCTTTCGGATGATAATGCCAAGTATAAGTTTCCATACTGCCTTATATAAGATCAAACAAAATTAAGAAGTTCAAAAGATAAAAAATTTTCAGTTTGAGAGCACAAGCTTTTTGGGGACTTGCCTCTGGTATTTTTAAGGTTAAGTGAAAGGTACTAATTGGTATTTTATCATCCCATTGCTTTGATAATCGAAGAATTGCCTTTGCAGATGCAAGTCTTAAATGGGCTTTGTCAACTGAACTGTAAGACAAGAAAGACTTTAGTAACTTTCAAGCCTCGTACAACAAGTGCTTATTATACAAGACGCTTATAGACATTAATGTTAATTTTAAAAAAATTGCTCTGATATTGATGTGCCTACCTTGATTTGATATCCTTCGATATTTCTCCGTGGGCAAGTATGTTACCAAGGATCTCTAGAAGATTATTGATTTCAAGACGGAGGTGAGCATCCTTAACAGGTAAATAGCTCTTGACCAATGTCTTAATGGCAAATATCTGTTCCAAGGAACCAAATATCAAGTTGATGTTATCTTGTGAAATCTTTACAGGAAATCGTTAGTTATCTTCAATCACAAATGTTGAAGAAAAATTGTGTTCGAGAGAGAGAGGGAGAAAGAAACAAGCCAAAGTGACCAACCTTTAACGAGCACAGCTCACTTTTGTTCTCCCAAGATGTTTCTGCATCATCTTCCTCTTTCTGAAATAGAAGCATTCGCAATCATGAATCTAATTATCATCAAGTCATACACAAGGAATCGCAGATTAAATCCATGATGGAAACTTACAGAATCAGATTTAAGAATTTGGTTTATAATAAACTCGTTAATTTCATTCTCTCTGGTTTCAAAAACAGGCATTGCTGTCTGAGCTATACATCCCAGAGACTGTAGTACAGCTGGCAAGTGAGTCTTCTCCTCTAGCATATCCACAAGCCTCTACAAAGTTTTGAATTATGCAAGGATCGCCATTACGTCATGAGAACATTCCTTTTGAAATGATTATAAGTTGGTTCATGAAAATGTTGAAACAAACCTTGTATAGAACAGAAAGTGATTTTAGTCCATCATCTTTTGTTATAGCAGCCAACGCATGTACAGCATACTTGGCCTGTCTTCTAGTGCCCTCTAAGCACTGCCGCTCTAATATAAGGTCTATGGAGCTAGAGATGGATAAAAGGAAAATGGGTAGTACAATATTCGATACCAAAGTTCTAAGTTTCTAACAGGGCAAGCTTCTCAGATATACCTTGATGAGACAGCCAGTTGCTCACGGATTGTACCACCAGCTTTTGCTAAGACGTGCAGAATTCCTTCTTTTATTATCTCGTTGTCATCTTTAAGAAAATTGATTAGTGGCTCCTCGGACCCACTAAATAACACAGGACTGAAACGTGCAAGAATCTGTGGGAAAATATCCGGGAGAACTTAAGATTTCTTTTTTTATAAGAAATAAAGCATCAAATAAAATAATATATACCATGGAAAAATATAAAAAAGAACAGGATGAAACATCCCTTTGGGACATTGTCTTAAAAAGGAAAAAGAAAAGATGTGAATTATGTTAAATCACTCATCAACTCAAAAACTTAAAGTGATGGATTGGAGTAATTTAATTATATTAATTAACACTCTTCCACACTTGTGGACTTGAAAATTTGAAAAATACCCAACAAGTGGAAATTAATATTAATTGGAGTGGAACCAATGCACCCAAAAGCTTTGCAAATGTGCAAAATTGTGTTGATGCCTTAAACATAGACCACAATGTGCAAAATTGTCAAAAAGGTTAACTGCTAGGATATAGTATAAGAGAGTAGACAGTAATATCACTAGGATCATACTTCAAATACAAGATAAAAGACTAAGCCATGACGAGTTTTTACCACTAACGTAGTCATAGAAGATTTAATGTCTTGCATGCTGCCAGAAGATTTTTGAATCTCCACTTCCTGAAGGATTTCTTTTACGTGTTCCTTGTTGAAAAGTAAATATGAACACTTCACAGATAATGAATTCAGAAAATCATACGAGCGGTGTTTCTCCCCCAGTATTTTAAGCAACTCATCCTGAAAGCATAAAAGAAAAAAAAAAGTCTCATAACAAATCATTTTTTTGAAATCTAAAGAAAATGCAGATTCCTCAAAATGTCTAAAGAGGAAGATGGAAATTTGAGTTTTAAAATGAGCAGAAACCCCAACCACCGATGCAATCAGCTCAAATGGACTCGTAGAAGAAAGTAACATTGGCACTAAAACGAGTGGAAATTAGTTGGGATTTGTGTTCTTTTCTCTTCCATTTCAAGTGCCTTATGTAAGGACTCTTCTTAGAACTCAAGGACACAATTGTAATTTGTACATCCCAAGATCATGTAAGATCGTACGTAACTCTTCTTATTATGAATATTTAGAATTGTGCCAGTTGGAAAGGTTTTCTGCAGGCTTTTTTCCATGCATTTTTATTCAACTTTTTCCTTTTTTTTTTTTTTTTGCTTATTGAAAATCAAAAAATAATTCAAGCCTTAGAGGCTATAGAAGCAAGAACTTTGAAGTTATTTAGGGAAAAAATGGTTATAGTGTGGTAATTGTGGTATCTTCTAGTACGGCTATAGACTACCTACTCAATTGAACGATTATTTTAATCAATTTTTTTTATAAGAGACAACTTATATTAGAGACATAAATTGCACAACGGAACAAAAAATATCAGTTTACTCAGGCCAGGGCATAAGAAAAGAGGGGGGGGGGGGGGGGGGGGGCACCACAAAAAACACTCTGTAGAAATCA
>JBBMKA010000005.1:3716572-3744786 GCA_037833695.1 Sechiopsis laciniata
AGAGCACAATACATGATATTCATAACTTGAGCATTGCAAGAGATCAAATTTTCATTCAATTTCAATTTTGATAAATCGTCACTACTACAATTTGTCATAAAGATGGCGGGCTAAGAAGTTGGGTTGTAAAAACATGGAAGAAACGGTGGCGGGCACAAATGCCTGCCTTTAAAAAGATACGATGGCGGGCATAACGCCCACCATCATATGTGCCATTTCCTTCTTCACACACACGCGACCCCCTCTCTCTTCATTTCAACTTTACCAATTTTCTTTTTTACCTCTTCTCTCTCTACCCGAGCCCCGTCCCTTTTCCAATTTCCTCTTCTCCTCTTCTCATTTTCGGCCACTTTGAAGCTTACAAGGTCGGGTTTCTTCACATTTTCGCCATTTTCAAGCTCTCATTTTACATTTTCACCACTTTGGAGGTCAAGGTCAAATATACACAAACTCGGTAACTTTCTTCAAATTTGTTGTTTTGTTAGTTTTGGTAACTCTTTTTAGCCCATTTCCTCACAAATGCATGTTGAAATTTTTCCATATATGTTTCAAATTTGTGCATTTGTGTTTATTATGATAAATGACATTTTCATGTTTGTTTCATTTGGGCATTTGTTTGAAAGTTACCTTAAGAAGCTTAAATTTGGGCATTTTTTATTTGATTCACAATTTTGGCTATTGGGTATACTTCGATTTTTTGTTTCAATTTTGGCTATTTGGACATTTTTTGTTTGTTTCAATTTTGGCTATTGTGACCAAACTCTACTTTGTTTTAAAAAATTTGTAGGTTAAGTTTCTCTAGTTGGCTAGATTTATAAACATGGCTATGGATAAGTCGTGGATGTTTAAGGATCGAATGTCACAAGAATACGGTTTGAGAGTTGAGATATTTATAGTCAATGCAAAACTCGCCTAACAATTGTTTTTCTTCAAACATATATGGAACTAAATCCAACTTGCCGGCCAATGATTATTGCACCTAGCAACATGCTTCTTACTTGGGAAGAGGAGTTTTTGAAATGGAAGGTTGGGGTTCCCTTTCATAACCTAGGTAAGCGAGATTTCACTCTTAAAGAGAATCGTTCAGCTCTTAACTTCTTGGTGAAAGCTTCTCGATCTAGAAAAAGTATGGACAATGGCAATATACGACTTGTAAAACTGATTTCCTGAAAAAATGAGAAAAGCATCTTAGGAGTTAGCTACAAATTGTTTGAAAGACTTGCAGGAGTTTGGAAGAATTCTAAATATGATGCAGTTAGGAGTATCCTCTTGGAGCTTCCTGGTCTTTTGGTCTTTGATGAAGGGCACATACCAAGCAATGATGACACATAAAATCCAACTTGCCGGCCAATGATTTTAGCAACATGCTCCTTACTTGGGAAAAAGAGTTTTTGAAGTGGAAAGTTGGGTTCCTTTTCATAACCTAGGTAAGCGAGATTTCACTCTTAAGAAGAATCGTTCAGCTCTTAACTTCTTGGTGAAAGCTTCTCAATCTAGAAAAAGTATGGACAATGACAGTATACGACTTGTAAAACTGATTTCCTGGAAAAAAAAATGAGAAAATCATTTTAAGAGTTATCTACATATTGTTTGAAAGACTTGTAGGAGTTCGGAAGACTTCTAAATATGATGCAGTTAAGAGTGTCCTAGTGGAGCTTCCTTGTCTTGTGGTCTTTGATGAAGAGCACACACCACGCAATAAACAACGATATTGAATAACTACAACTATTCATACGGAAGATGATATACAATACATCCACGCACATATTGAGACTTGTAAGTTTTGTTTACACATTCATGTTAAATATAATCATATATATAGTGAACATGCACTAATTCGAATTATATGTGTGTCTTATAGTTCAAAACGGCCCAAAAAACATTCACTCAAGCTGATATTGATGAGATACGAGTAGAATGGGCAGACTTCATAGGTAGACATATGATATCAAATTAGTGTTTACGTATGAAGAAATAAATTAGTTGTACGTAGTTTAAATGTTAATTGAATAGCTTGATGTCATACATAGATTCTATAGGGACGAAGTCCCATTTATTGCATACTGGATTCTTGATTTTTCATTATGTTAATATACATGTGGAGTTTTCTTATATATAACAGGTGATTTTTTTTTTGGAATCGCATTATTGCCCTGTTATGCTGCCAAAATTTTTGTATGGTCATAGATCTATCTTTTAGAATTTGTTAGAAAGGTGTTAATGATCATTTCAAGTCAAAGCTCTCTTTTTTCGATAGATAGGGTTATATGGATTTTTAAATTTTTACTAGTATTGTTGATCTTGTTATGCAATTATCAAAATTTTGAAATTGGTTGTTTTGTTTTGTGTATTGCTTATATGGATTCATTATCTGGCTACTTGATAGGAAGTAGCTATGAAGAATATATGATAATCTAATTGATTCTTAAATTCAGATTCTTAATTTAAAAAAAAAAAGAATATGATCATCTAATTCCAAAACTATATATGGAAGATTAGTTTATTTAGATTTGAAGCGAATTTGACTTTCAAATGACAGGAAATTTATCTTTCTTATGGAAGAATGTGAGAACGCTAAAGGTTGGGATATTAGTAACAGAACGCTAAAGGTTGGGATATTAGTAACGGTATAATAGTAATTAGTCATTAGTGTTTTAGTACAAGTAGAGTAGTTAAGGTTCTTTGTGGATATGAATCATTTTGATATTGGTTGTCTTGTGGGTATGAATGGCCATAGTATTGTAACCCTATCTATTATTATCTCTTGAAATGACTCTTTTCTGTAGGTTTTTTTTTTTTTTTAAAGGGTTTCTGTGGCGGGCACATGCGCGTGCGATGGATGGCTTTTGGTTGCAGGCACGCGCGCGTGCCATTGTAAACTTTTGGTGACGGGCACGCGCATGCGCCTTTGTGGTGGTTTTTTATGGCGGGCATTGCCCGCCTTCTTTTCTTTGCCCGTCTCTAAAAGCCTTCAATGTCGAGGCTATTGGTGGCGGGCCTATGCTCGCCATGCTTTATACTTTATGGTAGGTCATGCCCACCATTTTAACCTATTTTTCTACTAGTGCATGTTCGCACACATACCAAAAATTGAAATCAATACCGAGCAAAAATATTTTCATTCTCTTTCTCCAAACTTCATAATTTGTACCACCAAAAAATAAGGGTTTATCAATACAATGACTTTCAAGAAAACCTAAAGTTGTTATAGCTCTAGCAATTAAGCTTTTAAAAAATATATTTTTAAAAAATACAAACACCAATTGAAGAAGTGAAACTCAAACAAATGGATCTCAAATGAAACACTTTTTGAAAAATTATTTTGATTACAAATAAGAGCAACCCGCTCTGATACCAATTGTAGGATCGAAAGGTAACACTAGGGGGGTGAATAGGTTCGCCAACTTTTTAGTTATTTAAAAATAAACTTTTAAGATCTAAACTTTGTTAAACTAAAATTACCCAACAATAAAATATTAATAAGCAAGAAATTTAAATAGTGGAAAGTAAAAGTTAAGAGAAGAGAGAAAGATACCGAATTTTATAATGGTTCGAAAATCCTACTCCACTCCCCAAGTATGTATTTTACTATATGATTCTCTTACGAGTGAGAACCAAATCTACACGACCCTCTTTTTCCTAGGTTAGAAACTCAAATCCTTTTACCGGGTTTAGGATTAAACCACTTAAACCTTTTTTTTAGGCTAAAGAGAAACCTAAATCCTTTTACTTGTTCAGGATTAAACCAATTATGTTTTCTCACAACCCAAGGTGTACCCACACCTTAATACAAATCCCAAATACAAAATAAAAATAACTCTCACAAAGTACCTTTCGTAGGCAATATTCGCAAGTCTAGCGTTGACAACTTCTTCACAAAATTTACAATGCGCCGATTCAAGAACGTGTGAAATAAATGAGACTTTTTGGAGCTGTTTTGAATATGATAGTTGATGTCTAATTTTTGTATGGAGGCTATGGATTTAATAGGGAGAAGATGAAAGACGTTCGTTGGATTTAAGGCAAAATGATCGACGGACGAGATTTGATGAAAATATGATAGGTGGTGGCCATTGGATTTAGGACAAATGTAGTATATGACTAGGATTGAATGAAGATAATATGAAATGAGTTTAGGTTTAAAAGGAAATAATTTGAAAATGAAAATCCCGTTTTTTTTTCATAGAAGATTTTTCTTCAAATCTTCATTTATCTATATCTTCTTCATTGTAACTCCGATTTGCACGATTCAAAATGCGTTGGAATCGTCTCTTCAAACTCTACATAATAAACACTTACAAACTCCAAAAATATCAGTACACAAAATTCAAGTTTATTATCATCAAAACATTAATTAATTAATTAATTTGAGATAATTGGCCAAAAAGCCAACAACCACTACCACTACCACCAGAACTAACAGAGGAAGGGACCAACCCAACATAAACCAATACCCAAAAAATAGCAAATAGAAACATGATTAGTTCCAGTTGGATAAAGGCATTTAGTTCCTTAAAAAACACAAGAATGCACCAATAAAGAAGAGAACCAAAAACCTTAGGACACACCTCTATTATTCTCCAAAACATAAAGAAAACTAAAAAAGAAATTAATCTCCCCAACACAATCAACCCTGAAATCCTTATCAACTTTCCATACATGTTCCATCAATGCATTGAACAAATTCACATTGAAAAGATGTGGATTAGAACCTTTCCCATTAAGCAAGAAGAATGGTTACCTGATGGGAGCTTGTATTCAAATGAACGCAAACCAATAACAACTTCATCCTCTACAAATAACTTAAGTGAATCTTCCTCTTCTGTCAAGGAAAGCACATCCATAACTAATTGTGAAAGAGACAGAACCTTGAACACCTCAATCCTCTTACAAAGAAGAGAAAAAAGCTCTCACATAGGAGAGAATGTTACTCTCACATAGGAGAGAAAAAAAAGTTTTCGGTGTGTACCTTCAATTAGTTCAGTTGATTAAAAGCAATTAATTCAATTAATTGAAAGTATGTAAATTCAACTAACAACAATCCTAAAATATATATATATATATATAAAAAATCATATACAATATTTTAGAAAAAACTAAGATTGAAAGCAATTTCACTCGTTATTATTATTATAACTTCTTTTTTATTTTTTTTGAAGAAATTATTATTATAACTTACATGTTAATTAATATATATATATAAATAAAAAATTAAAAAATATAAAAAAATAGCGCTCTAAAAATATCTGTTACCCCATCACTCCATGAAAGACCCATTCTTACCAAATGGGTATCGGATAAGATTATAACCACACTCTCTCTTCCTTCCCTCCATTTCCATTTTCATCCACACCATGCTCTCCGCCGCCTCTTTCACTTCCCTCTCCGCCGCCGCCGCCGCCGCTCACACCACCACCTTCCTGTTCCATTCACGCCCTCTCCCCCTCTTCCTCCGCCGCCGTGCAAACCCCATTTCCGCCATTATCAACCCTTCCCCTTCCTCCGTCGCCAAGCCCCAAGTCTACCAGCCATTCCGGCCCCCTCCTTCTCCTCTCCCCCCTAAATTCCGGTCCCTCGACGCCGCCGGCAAGCTCGAGGTCCTCTCGAACCGCCTCGGTCTCTGGTTCGAATACGCCCCTCTCATCTCCTCCCTAATCCAAGAGGGCTTCACTCCCCCCACCATCGAAGAAATCACCGGCATCAGCGGCATCGAGCAGAACACCCTCATCGTCGCCACCCAGGTTCGCGATTCCTTAGTCCACACCATCAACGACGCCGATCCGCAACTAATTGCTGCTTTCGACACCAGCGGCTCCGAGCTTCTCTACGAAATTCGACTCCTCGGCGCCGAGAAACGCGCCGCCGCGGCTAGGTATATAGTCGAGAACAAGCTCGATGGCAAGGGCGCGCAGGATCTGGCTCGGGCGATGAAGGATTATCCCCGACGAAAAGGGGATAAGGGCTGGGAGTGTTTCGATTACGAATTTCCTGGGGATTGTTTGGCGTATATGTATTACAGGTTGAGTAGAGAGTATAAGGATTCGTCGGAGTTGAGGACGGCGGCGTTGGAGGACGCTTTGAAGGTGGCGGCGACGGAGGATGCGAGGGCTCTGATTCTTAGGGATTTGGAAGGGGATGGGGAAGGGAAAGACGGGGCGGAAGACGAACTCGAAGCCGGGCTTAAGGTTCCGGTGGTGCGGCTTAAGATCGGGGAGGTGGCGGAGGCGACGACGGTGGTGGTGCTGCCGGTGAGCAAGGCGGAGGAGGGGGAAAAGGGGGTTAAAGATGCGCCAATGGAGGTGAAGACAGAAGGGCAATTTGGGGTTGTGGTGGCGGAGGAAGGGTGGAAACGGTGGGTGGTGCTGCCGGGGTGGGAGCCGGTGGTGGGGCTCGGGAACGGCGGTGGTGTGGTGGTGGCGTTTAACGATGCTAGGGCTCTGCCATGGCGAGTAAACAGATGGTACAAGGAGGAGCCAATTCTGGTGGTGGCTGACCGGAGTAGGAAAGAGGTGGTGGCCGGAGATGGGTTTTATCTGACGGGAGCCGCCGTGGAAGGTGGCAGCGGCGGTGGAGGAGGGGAGTTGAAGGTTCAGAGAGGAAATGGATTGATGGAAATGGGAGTGAAGGAGAGTTTAGGGACAGTGTTGTTGGTGGTAAGGCCACCAAAGGATATGGATGATGATCAGTTGAGTGATGAAGATTGGGATTGAAATTTAAATTTTTAACTCATTTTTAAGCAATAGGGTTTATAGGCTATTATTATATATTTTGTTTTCATTTTTCATTTTGTTTACCACTTCTTTTTGCCCAATGTTTTTATTTCCCTCTTTGGAGTTTTGATTCTGCATTTTTCTGGTTGAGGAACTAAAAGGTTTGATTTGTAATTTAACCTTTTTAATTAATTTGCAAGACTAAAGAATAAGTGTTGGCACTAATTAAATTGTATTTTGCAAGCTTTTGTGTAAAAGAATGTGTGAATCAATCCATTATATATCATTTTTATGAAATCTATGCTTGTGTCACAGACAAGACTAATCTAATACACCAAGATGAGATGGTCACATGTATTGAATCCATTATCAATTTGAAACATGAAACAATGTAAAGTATAGGAGGTTTAAATTAGAAAGAAAATTAACAAAGTTGTAGTGGATAGTGAATGGAATTTTAAAACAAAAGAATAATAATACATCACACACTTTTATTAACAAAAATGCAAACATACAACAACATTACTGTCAAGAGTGGAGAAGTGGGATGGCGATTCTAGTTTAGAAGAACTCGTTCACAAATCTCGTTTATAAATATTCCATTCGAAGGTTGGTTGCTAATTGCCTTCATGCCCTTTTTATGAAAAAAAAAAAAAACTCATAATATTGTTAGAGCATTGGCCATGTATGAGTATCCCATCTATATTGATATCAAGTAACTAAGAAACTATTGGATAAGAAACTACCAATAAGTCAAGTTTTGATAGGAACTTAGAACTTCCTGTTAGAAAGGTCTCGTTGATAATTATTTGGTTTTTTGTTTTTGGTTTTTGAAGTTTAAGTTTATTCTTACTCAAATTTCCTACAATGTGTTTCATCTTTCTTATAGTGTATCCATCTTTTCTTAAGAAAATATATGAATGTTAACCAACTTTCAAAAACAAAAATAAAAACAAACTTTTGGAAGCTATTTTTTTTTTTGTTTCCAAATTTACGTTTGATTTCTACAAATATAGGTGAGATGTAGATATCCAAGTAAGAAAAAAAATGTAGTAATGTAGTTGTTGTGTAGGCCTAAATTTAAAAAACAAGAATCCAAATGATTATCAAATGGGGCCTTAACGTTTCATTCTTAATTAATAAATGAAACGTTTATTCTACTTTAACATGGTATGTTAAGAAAACATGTTTCAAATTAATATGTTGTAGAAACATATTTAAGAGTTTTATTTCTCTTTAATTTATGTCTATTTAAGTTTAACCTTCATAAATGGTTAAATGGTTATGAGAATAAGGTTATGATTACGTTTATGAGATGTGCGTTTATGAGATATAAGGTTATAAGGTATATGTTTATAAGATATGAGATTTATTTCTCTTTAATAATTATCTCTTTAAATTTAATCTTGATGGATGGTTAAACTTATGGCTTTAGAAAAATGGTCCTCCATCTACCTATAAATATGAACACATTTGTCCATCTCAAATGTGCTTAAAAGTGAAAAAGAAAGAAGAATTAAGATAGCTTGAAAACACATTCAAGCTTATAGGCAAAGAGGGAGAAACCAATTTATTCTATTGAAGCAATTGTTAAAAGGCATCAATATCAACAACCATTCTTTGTGTTGAATCAAAAGCTTATTGAATCACGATGTCATGATGTATATTTTAATTCTATTACGATTCAATTACATTCGTAATAATCATGTTATTCAAGATCTTAGGATTCATGTTATGCATAAAAATATCTAACACTTTCCATTCTCAAGAGAATACTCTCAACCTCTCTATTTATAACTAAAATCTCTAACAAACTCTCTAATTGTCAAATTAGTAAGTTCATAATGTTTTTATGAATAATTTACTTATGATATGTGAAAGAGAAATAAAAAAATGTTCGTCATCTACTCCCAAATCCCCTAGAGTGGGGGTGTTCATCGGTTGGTGTTGGTTTTGGAAGAAAACCGATGCTGACCACCGACAAGTCGGTTTATGTCGGTCAATTATCGACGAATTTGTCGGAACTAGAGAAATCAACCAATGAACAGCAAGTTCGGTCGGTCGGTTTGATCAGTTTATGTTACTTTGATGAACTAAAAAAAACATGAGAAGAAAAGAAGATAAAAAAAAAAGTTGAAGTTGTGATAAAAAAGATAAAGGGACAGAAAAGAAAAGGGAGGAAGAAGAAGATGGTAAATAATGAAAACAAAATGAAGATGAGTGTGAGAGGAAGAGAAGTGAAAAGAGAATAAGAACATTTCAAATCATAAATTTATTTAAGTTTTAAAAAGTAATGAGTGTTTTTCATTTATTAATATTATTTATAATGAAAAGTAATAATCACCTGCTATAAATAATAATACTTATATTCTTAATAATATAATAAAATAAAAAGGAATAATTACACATATGACATACACACTACACGAGGTGTGCATTGTCACATCACTTTGTTCATTCTTTTTTTGCATAATCCAGGAACTTAGTTGTGAAAGGTGAAAGTCGGTCAGTCGGTTCAAAAAAATTTCTCCAGTCACTCTGATAGACCGATTAATCTATTTGGCATATGAAAAACCGACACCGACCGACTTTTCAACAAAATCGATCGATCGATTTTAGTTGGTCGGATGGGTTTTCAGCTATCTCATGAACACCCCTACCCTAGAGGCCAGACTCGAAAGAGCGCGCTAAGGAGAGCAAAAGACAAGAGTTAATACTATCGCACAAGTTTTGATTTATGCAAGAATTTATGAAATAAAACTAAAAGCCTTCGATATGTGCTTTTCAAGAACGATTAGTCCAAATTTATGGTGAAATAAAATGCTTCAACATAAAAGAAAGTGATGATAGAGAGCTGTTACTTTTGATAAAATTGAAATATCGCTTTGATGGAAAGGGTTAGGGTATGTTTGGAGGAATGAGATGTCAATAATGACAAGCAAATAAAATGCGAATAAAAATCGAGAAAGCTTTTGCTTCGTGACTGGAGAGACAAGACACTCGGATTTCTCTAAATCTCTTCTTTATATTTCTCTACTTCTTTCTCTACAACTTTCTCTTACTTTCTTGCTATCTCTTGCTCTATCTTTCACAATGAGATGAACCCTCTATTTATAGCCCTATTAAAAAACATGGTCTACAAGGCTCTTACAATTACCAAAATTATTTTGGCTTATTTACCAAAACTGTTTCCCACTAATTCCTAAATTAACTCCTTAATTAAATACCCATCAATTCTTTAATTAAAGGCCCACTAACCACATTTTAAAACATATTAAAAAAGTACATTAAAGTTTATTTAATAAAACTCCCCTATAAACTTAAATGCTTCTACCATCGGTCATGCCAATCATCTTCTTGAATTTCTCAAACAAAACCTTCAATAACGATTTTGTGAAAATATCCGGAACTTGATTTTGACTCGCCACATGCTGCAATTTCACATTTCCTTCCTTCACACGATCTAGGATAAAATAAAAGCGAACATCAATGTGTTCGCTTCTTTGGTGGTTCATTAGATTTTTTACTAACTCAATTGCTGATCTGTTGTCAACTTGAATCACGGTTGCACCGGGTTACTTTAGCTCCATCTTGCTCAACAAATTTCTAAGCCATATCGCATGACATACACACCAAGATAATGCAACATATTCCACTTCGCATGTCGAAAGCGTCACGATCGATTTTTTCTTTGACACCCAAGTAAATGTTGTATTGCCCATAAAGAATGTGTATCCCGATGTACTTTTTCGATCATCTATGTCTACATACTAATCACTGTCAGAATAACCAACCAACTTGTAATCTTCCGATTTGAATAAAACATCCCAAGTGACACCGTTCCTTGAATGTATCACATAATTCGCTTCAACTCCTTCCATTGCGAAGAAACCAGCTCCTCCATGAACTGACTTATGATCCCAACACTTAACACGAGATCTGGCCTTGTGCATGTGAGATAGTGAAGGCTACCCACCAAACTCTGGTATCTACTCGCATCCTTACATTCTCCTCCATCGAACTTGAAGAGTTTCGTCCCTAGTTCAATTGATATTAAAACTGGGTTGCAATTCATCATTTTGTACTTCTTTAAAATCTTCTTGGCATATTGCTCTTGAGATACAAAAATACCTGTCTCTCCTTATTTGACCTCCAAACTGAGGAAAAACTTCAACAAGCCCAAATCAGTCATCTAAAAAATGATAAAGTTGAAGATGAAGGGTCAAACAAACAACACAAAAAACCTTAAAATTCCTCCCTCCATCCTTTCGATTATGCATGGATTTTATTTTAATATGTGCTTGTCCGTTAATACAAATAGTTCAATACCATGTGTTAACTGTACTTGGTCTTGTCAGTGTACCCATACATCTGTTGTTTGGTTTATCCATGTGTACGCTTACCTTTTAGTGTCCCTTTTGTTTTAAGCACTTTTTGTTCCTGATTATGTACCAATATGTATCATGAATGATGGATGTTAATTGAAATAGCCTTAGGTTCCATTGATAAGTTGCGCTCCTTTACCCCTCGAAGAAATCCAAAATATAAATCAACAATGCTTTGGTACTTGACTTTGTAAAAAAAAAAAAAATCGATTGAGAGAGTGCACGACCATGGGGGATCTAGAACACAGCTACATCAAATCCTCGGACTTCCGACAATGACCACTAGAACCCAACTGGAATGAAAAAGGAAATCACACCATCATTCTAGATTACGCGTGAGTGTAATTATCACATCTACGCATGTGCATTGCGATGAGGATAACTTGCAATGAACAATGGTAACATATTTGGGAGCAAGATGAAGATACATTGTACTTATAAAGAGGATGATGTGTAAATGTACAAAAATAAATTAATGAGATTAATTGTTGTGTGATCTAAGATGTGATAATAATATATAAATATTTAGATATTTGATTCAAATATTTGAGAAGAAGATCTTTTGAAATATTTATCAATAAAAATTAAAAATTTATTAAAGGGTGGTTGTACATTCCTTAGAATCAAAGATTGAAAGTTTGATCAAATTAATTTTTTGAAGATGAAAATATTATCTCACTTGGGAGAATTTTGATTTTGACAAAAATTTGAAGTAAAAAATAGGTTAGTAGATATACTCCATAAGTTTGGGAAATCTAGAGTAATAAGCCCAATGACCCAAAGTTAGGTCCATCATCGCTTCGCCCAATTTCCAAACCTTACTCAGAAGATTCTGATGATCAAGAGAAAAGCAGCCGCGCAAAGCCGGCCAGGACAAATCGGAATCCTCTTCTGAAGCATATGGCTTTGATTTAGTTCTTGCAGGAATCGAGCTCCGCACTCCACAGATATCAATTTCTCTGCTATCTTCTAGTAATCAAGCATCTTCAAGGAGAGCCCATCGCCGTTGGAGTTCCCCAACCACCGCCCAGGTATCATTTTTTTCTGAAATCTTCGACTAATCTAGCTTTTCCAATTTCAAACTTCAAAATCCCTATTTTTTTACCTATTTTGTTCAAATTATATACATTCATGTAATTTATAAACCTAGCTTTATTACCAGACTATAATGGGATCAAAGAGACGAGACTATAATGGTGTCGATGAGGAAGATTTAGGTCCAGACTTGAAGAGGAAGAAATTAATTCCGGAGTTATCATCACCTTCTGCTTCTCCACCTGCCTCAGAGAACCCTCAACTTCCTGGTTTTAACTATGGCGACGACGACGATGAAGAGGATTACAGATTTAAACTAAATGGAAGCAGGTATGCTGGAGACAACGATGACGAGGAAGATGATGAAGAACATGATAATGATGTGAATCATGTGAAGCGAAGCCGTGATGTTGAAGTTCGAAAAGATTGTCCTTACCTTGATACTGTAAACCGTCAGGTGTGCATTGCTTGTTTCTTATTTCTGTATCTCAGGGTTAATGAGTTTGTTATCTAGTAGGTTTTCTTTACTTGGAAATTTATATCTGCTCATGATTTTCAGGTTTTGGATTTCGATTTCGAGAAGTTTTGCTCTGTCTCGCTCTCAAATCTGAATGTTTATGCCTGCTTGGTATGTGGTAAATACTATCAAGGGAGGGGGAAGAAGTCTCATGCTTACACTCACAGTCTTGAAGCAGGACACCACGTGTATATCAACCTTCGGACAGAGAGAGTTTACTGCCTTCCTGATGGATATGAGATTAATGACCCCTCGTTAGATGGAATTCGATATGTCCTGAATCCAAGGTTTGTGAATACTTGATCCATTGTTTATTTTGCAGTTTATTAGACCATGGTACAATGATGTTACATCGGCAATGTTCAATGAAAATATAACTAGTGCCACCACAGCATTCAAAAATGAAAAAGAAGAAGAGAAGACGAAAGAAATAAGAAAACCCTCAAGTTCTATGTTTGACATCTTTAGTGAGCTGTCTTTAGCTAGGATACACATCCTCAAACATTTTGGAACTTTATCATCTTGAAGACCTTTTTCTCTTGCAATCTAATTTAGAGTTCTGGTTGGAATTGGTGATCACCTAGTGCAAGGAAAAGGTTCCCGAAGGTTGAAGGCTTGGACTTTGAGAGTATGCTCCCCTGGAGGTCTTAGATTTAAGACCCGCTTGTGACATTAGCTTGTAGATATCCTCAATTGTGTCTCCACTCTTCTAGTGTATCCTGGTGTTGTAGCCTAGGGACAGGCAAGTGGTGCCCACTGCCCCAGGTATTAGGGGAGCAAAGCTCTGATTACTAGTCATCAAAAGATGGAAAACATTGCCGAGAGATTTGGCTGTGCCATTGGTCCTTTGAAAATCTAAATTTAGTTTTGTTGCTACATTACTTAGTCTAACAGTAGAGTTGCACTTATTTTTTTTTTTTTTGAAAGAAGTTGCACTTAATTTATTATGTTCACCTATTATTTTTTTTGAAACAAGTTGCACTTAATTTATTATGTTCACCTGGCACTCTGAATTCAAGGAGCCCTGTTATTGCCATTGTAAGAGTTAGAAACCATATAAATCCACTCCATATTTTCTTACCATGATTTTGTGCATTTGGATAGAAAGTAACCATTATATTTTTGTGAGCTATTCTCTCCTAGACCTTACAAATTGAGTCTAGATCTTGGAGCCCAGCGTTATGTAATTTGTAAGATGTTTGGCCCTAAGAATCCCATTGAATCCAACAAAAGTGAGGTGTGGTCTGAAATCATATTCACATCTTCAAAACTCTTTTTTGATAACCGGGTAGTTGGAGCTTTGCTACCTTATACCAGAAGACATCAAGGGTTTTTATTTTTAAGCTCACCCAATGAGTCTATAACCAAGAGACCCCCAACCCTTACCAATGAAGCCGTCCTTTGGACCGTATCTTCTTCAAGCTTTGGAGTCTTTAAATATATCTATCAATCCTCTAGTTACTGTCTTACCGAGAAGTAATCAACGAGGGACTCTATTGCCTACTCTCTTATATTAGACCAAGTGTAGTATCCATTACTTTTTTTTGAAACAAGAAACGAATATATTCATTGAAAAAATGAACAAGAGTACAAAAGAAACAAAATAAGGGTCCAAGGAAACAAACGAAACAACAAGAATAGAAAAAGAAAAACACGTGAATAGAGAAACAAAATAAACAAAAGCTAAGTGAGATCAGCCCAATTGGAGTAAATATCCTGGATGGAAGAACCAGCAAAAGCCTTTGAAGAAGATGATGCCCATGTTGAAACATGCATACGGACAGATTCTAAACGGGAAAGCCATGGAAAATGCTCCTCGTGGAAAATACGTCGATTCCTTTCCCACCACAACTCATATAAAAGACATTCCTCGTGGAAAGCGATGGAAGATGCTCCTCGTGTAGTATCCATTACTGAAAGGGAAGATCTACCAAATTCAGTTTTTCTATCAACTCACAGAGTCACAAGACCATCATGTGCTCTTGGTTTTTCTAAATTCCACCCATGGGATGAGGATCCCTTCCACCTTGTTTTTTTGCCCTCACGGACATTGATAGGTCCATTATATAAATTTGGTTTGCACTTATAATCTTTGGTAAAATAGGGATGTGAAATATCATCAATGGCCA
The DNA here is from genome assembly GCA_037833695.1 of Sechiopsis laciniata. Lineage (NCBI taxonomy): Eukaryota > Viridiplantae > Streptophyta > Magnoliopsida > Cucurbitales > Cucurbitaceae > Sechiopsis > Sechiopsis laciniata. The sequence continues at coordinate 3,731,349 of JBBMKA010000005.1, forward strand.
TCAAATCCTGGAATCTCCACTGCCAAATTGATGTCGGACAATGTTAAGAATTTTCTTGGGAAAGATATGAGAGATCTGGAAGTGCTCATGGCTGTTGAAACCATATCCAGCATAAAAAAGTAACATTAAAGTAAAAATAAAAATTGAAGAGTTGGTTGTAGAATTCCCTACAGGACTTTCATAGTCCACATTTGTAATATTTCTCTAAAAACTGTCATATGTTTTTTTTAGAGAAAAGTTCATTGTATTTCCTACTCATGTAGGATACTTATTAGACTTATTAAATGAGACTATTATTAAAAGATATCTTTGATCATGAAAAATAAAATGCTAGAATTAATAGTGCTAAGAATGTAATAAACTATAGTGTGTGCTCATTCATGACCAAGATGTCATGATTTCGAATACCCACTCCCAATTGTTGTTAGAACTCAAAAAAATAAATAAAATTATAGTGCTTAACTATGAATATATATCTTACTGTATTTAATCAAATGTGCTTTATGATCCTTTTGGCACTGCTTGCAGGTTTTCCAAAGAGCAGGTAGAGCAGCTTGACAAGAACAAGCAATGGTCCAGGGCACTTGATGGTTCTGATTACCTTCCTGGAATGGTAAATATTTTTTCATTTTCATTAGGTTATCTATCTGTTAGATTGGTAACAAGGCCTAAATTTGAGTTTTGTTAAACCAGGTGGGGCTTAACAACATTCAGGCAACCGATTTTGTAAATGTTACAATTCAGTCCTTAATGAGGGTTACACCACTCAGGAACTTTTTCCTAATACCTGAGAACTATCAGCATTGCAGATCTCCTCTTGTCCACCGGTTTGGTGAACTCACACGTAAGATTTGGCATGCAAGAAACTTCAAAGGACAGGTTTGACTATACTGTCATTGACATTATTCTTCATGATTGAGGTTGGGTTTCTACGTTTTGAATTCATTGATTTTAAATCCTTGATAATTTATAGGTAAGCCCGCATGAATTTCTGCAAGCAGTTATGAAGGCCAGTAAAAAGCGTTTTCGGATAGGTGCACAGTCAGATCCTGTTGAATTTATTTCTTGGTTTCTTAACACACTTCATTCAGACCTGCGAATTTCAAAGAAAAGTAGCAGTATAATCTACGAATGTTTCCAGGTTCTCTTCAATTTTCTAAATAATGTTGTGAATTATGTTCAATTGGTACTGCTAGTAAAAATGAAACATGTTTAGGCTAATTATTACTATTTTGATAGGGGGAATTGGAGGTTGTGAAAGAGATTCACTCGAAAGCTCTCACCGATCATGATGCTGGAAGTGAAGGCAGCAATGCCATAATGGAAACATCAAGAATGCCATTCTTAATGCTTGGATTGGATTTGCCACCACCACCTCTTTTCAAAGATGTTATGGAGAAAAATATAATACCACAGGTGGGTGTAATTACGTTGTTGGTGTTTTTCTTCAGCGCACTAGGATTACTCATTCAATCATTACAACCACTGCTCATTTTCTTTGGGAAATTTTCATTTAGTGCTCAATTCAACATCAAATATTTATTTTGGGATGATTACAAACATTGACCTAAACTAAACCAAGCTTGGTCTTTCTGCTATTTGGTAAAAAGGGTTAGGGTTTTTGTTGGGCTGGGCTGAAGAATCAAAGACCTCCTAATACTTCTGTTTGGGGGCAATTGTTGTTTGATCACTCTAATTCTTCAGATGAATAAAAAACTCTAGATTTGTAAACAATCTAATCTTTTTCACCACTCTAGCTATGCCAGCCTCCTTTCTAATTGGGGAGGTCTTTTGTAACTAACTACCTTTGTTAATTTCTTATATTAACAAAAATAATTTTCCTTCTCTCTCTAATATCCCTCTCTCTCCAAACACTCCCAAAAAGCCCTAGCCCAAAACTTTCCACTCCCCCCTGGTTCCGCTCCTCTCCAGCGTCGAAGGAGGAGCTCCGATTCAACCATCTCTCTGACAACGGTGCAACCCATTTCATCCTCCATCTTTTATCTTAGTTGGAAACCAAACTCTCTAAGCAACCTTTTATAGTGGGCTAAATTTTTGCAGCCAAGCATCTTAGGATCCATCACGAACAAAGCTGTAGAGTTCAGTTTCCTAGCATGCTACTGTCGACTTCTTCGTTAGTGTCCGGTGCCTTTGGCAAGCTGTTGTTAGCTCTGTTTTCTCCCGAGAAAGATTCGCCAAGCTCTTTCTTCTTTGTTCCACCGACGACCAACATTCAATTTTTTCTGTGTGAAGGGAGTTTGGACCGACGGCACTTCATTGTCTTTAAAGACCTTTGCTCTGGCCATGGGTTTCGTTCCACATCGTCGAGCTCCTCTGACTAAGCTCTGACATCCATATCTGCTTCGACGAGCTAGTCTTGTGTTTGGCCCTAGTTTTCGTTCATCGGTTTTGTCTACGACAAAGTAGACCGATTTTCTTCAACCGGTCTGGTCCAGGTAGACTGAATTGGGTTTTTTAGCGGCCTAGATATCATATTATATTGGTGTTTTGTCTACTTTTGCTCCCCTATCCCGATGTTGATTGGATGTTTCAAACGCATTTGCGTGCGACAAAAATCGTGTGAGTCTCTTCCTTTGGGGGTGAAGAACAAGGTGTTATTGAGTTTGGGTATAGAGGCACAAACTTCTCTACATTGGGATTGGCTGATTGTAGAACGCCAATCTCGGCGCATGGGAGATATGCGTAAGTGCGTTGCCAAGACGGATCATCATCCTCTTTCGACTTTTGTATCGAATTGAGAATGTTCCTGCATCAGCTTGTGTGATCTGCCCTACTCCATTGTCTCTATGAGCCACGGTTCTTCTTTGCACCTTCCACTATCTAGCACTAAACAAGGATGTGTCTTCCTCCCCACTTCCCTCCGTGCCAAATTCGATGGAGTTTCCTCGGAATATGAGTTCTTCCTCTCTGATGTGTAGCTGGGTAGTTGCTTTATGAGATAATCCCTCGGATGTGCAAACTTGTCTTTTGGATCTAAAAGTTGGACGTTCAGCTTCTTTAAGTTTGAGTTTTGTAATTTGCTGTATTATCTCATTGGATATTTGCCTAGAGCCCGATTCAAAACCTTGTAACAATTTCATCTAATCAATGAAAGTGTTTTTCGTTTCTTATAAAAAAAATTAATTTCTTATATTAACCAAATTTTTTCTTATAATTTTTTTTTTTGTCTGTTTCAATGGTTGCTGTTGTTTCATTCTTTAAGTTTTCCCAAAAGAAGTTTAAGCTTCCCATTTAGTTTTTCCATCATTTAGTCTCTTTAGCCTTTTTCTCATCTTCAATGAAATTAAATTTCAACCATCGTGGGTTCACTTGGTAGTCAAATAAGGATCTTTGGTAGTCAATCGGTGACCACCTACTCACGAAATAATTTCCTTCAGATTTGCTGACCTGACACTCAATGCTATAAAAAATAGTTCAGAAAATTATTTATTTTTTAAAAAGATTAACTTGTTGTCAATGAAAGGTGATTGTGCTACTTCTTAATATATCTAAGGTGATCTGATTTCTGAATTTGTTTGTATTTATATTTTCCAGGTTCCACTCTTCAACATTTTGAAGAAATTTGATGGTGAAACTATTACAGAAGTTGTCCGTCCACGTATAGCAAGGATGCGCTACCGAGTCACTCGATTGCCTCAATATTTAATTCTTCACATGCGACGATTTACAAAGAACAATTTTTTTGTGGAGAAAAATCCCACAATAGGTTGTTATTCGATTGCATTTTATTTACTAAAAGTTCATTGCAGAGTGAAGCCTTCTTAATTTGCCATCTTGAGGTAATCTAATTATTAACATTTTGGTTTCAGTGAACTTTCCTGTCAAGAATCTAGAATTGAAGGATTACATTCCCTTGCCAACACCTAAAGAGAATGAAAAATTGCGTTCAAAGTACGATTTGATTGCAAATATTGTTCATGACGGGAAGCCGGACGAAGGGTGCTACAGGGTATTTGTACAGAGGAAGTCGGAAGAATTATGGTAATCTTTTTTCCCTTTTGTTAATAGTACCCAGTGATCTAGAATTTGTCTAATTCATTGCAATCCAATGTCGACATTACAGGTACGAGATGCAGGATCTACATGTCACAGAAACACTCCCTCAAATGGTTGCTCTCTCCGAAACTTATATGCAGATATATGAACGGCAGCAATAAATACGAAATTCGATATCCACATCTAACTGCGTAGTTGGTTTATTATTTCCTCTCTAGAACATATGTATCTGTACTTAAACAGGTGATGAGAAAAGACGAATTTTTGAAATGGTGGATATAAAAAGCAAGCTTATTGTTGTGGAAAAGGTGAATACTCAACATGTTTGAAGCTGCCATGGAGGATAATATTGTTTATTGCTGCTAATATCTTCGTTTAATTGTAGAATCAATTGTCATTCTAAACCCTACTTTGAAAAGTTGGGCAGAATCAGTGGACAAATGCTGCACAACCAATTCAGAAAGGCAGGTGAAATTTTGTTGCCTAATTACTTTTCAGTTTTCTTTAACAAAATAGTGTTATATTAGGGCTGTAATTTTCATTAGTCAGAGATTAGACTTCAAAATCTTTCTTTGCGACAGGCAACTTGTATGTGTTTGCAGAGTTGTGAATGCATATCAGAACTTTTGATTCGTGGTATCATTCAACCAAAGCTTAATTTTGAATCTCTACTCAATTTTAGACGGTTTGATATCATTATGAGAAGGCTTTGTTTACTTCATGTGCAATTTGAAAAGTTATTGAACTGATTGCTTAGGGGCTTTTCTAGATAACCCATATGGTTTTTTGTTTTTGAAAATTAGGTCTATAAATACTAGTTCCGTTTCTATCTTGTCCTATCTACTTTTTAATGCGAGCTTGATTTCTAAAACAACTAGTAATTTACCATCATTTACCTTTGTAAATACTTATTATCATAATTCATACACACTTGTGAGATAATTTTTTGGGCAAATTTTTGCTTATATTTTTATTTTATTTTGAAATTTACTAAATTGCTTCCGAATATTTGTAAAAAATGGAAAAATTGTCTTTTTGGTTCTTAGGTTTGGAGTCTAGTTTCACTTTAGTTTATGTTTACGAAATGAGCTGCCTTTGACATTTCAATAATGCTTACTTTTGGTCCCTAAGTTTGGAATTTAGTTTTAGTTTGGTCCTTATGTTTCAAAATTGAACATTTTTACCCCTGACATTTCAACCATGCTCACTTTTAATCCTTGTTTGTTTTTTAATTTATTTTTATATTATTATTATTATTATTATTATTTTAAAGTTTACTTAAAATTTAAACTAATCATTTCAACAATTTATTATAGTATTTAAAATTAGTTTAGTTAACATTACATTATGTAACTATCATTTTTGTTATATAAATGATTAAAATCGAAGATTATTGAAATTCAAGGGTAAATTGTTTTAATTTTGAAACATAGAAATTATACTCTAAACGTAAGGATTAAAAATATATTTTTTCCATTGATTTGATCAAATTTTGTATTAATAAAGAAAGAAAAGTGTTTTTTAAAAATTTTGTTTGATCAGATAAATAAATAAATAAATATATAAATAATTTCCCAAAAGCAACTAAAATGTTTCTTTTCTTTTACTATGATTTTTTTTTTAAGTTTCTTTACTTTTTCCATTGCATTTTAAATTTTTTATTACTATTTTAATTTTTAAAATAACATTTATTTAGGGGAAAAACTAAATTTTTAGTATATAAGTTTTGGATCTAATTTATATTTGGCATATATGTTTCAAAATTAAATAATTTTATTCATGATATTAAACATAATGTTGACTTGATAAATTGTAAATTTTAATATATTAACAAATTGATTATTTTACTTATGAAGTTAAATTAATTTAAAAGAATATAAATATAAAAATAAACTAAAAACATACACAATGATTAAAAGTTAACATTATTGAAATGTTATGGATAAAAGTATTCAATTTTGAAACATAGGAATAAAAAATGATTCAATTTTGAAACATAGGAATAAAAAATGAGTATTATTGAAATGTCAGGAATGTTTATTTTTGAAATATAGGGATCAAAGTGAAACTAAAGGGACCAAAAAGGTTTTTTTTCCAAAAAAAAAAAAAAAAAAAAAAAAAAAAAAACTGAGAAGAGAATTGAACACAAGGTTTTCAAACGTGTGAAAAATAAACATCTCAATTTGTTATAGAAGTTATTTCTATTTGTGGAGAATGTAGTACGCTAATAATGAGAAGTTATGAGTTTCAAGTTAGGGCAGAATAATTGACATTATTTCAAGTGTTTACACCTCGAACCAACCAATTAAACTCAGCACAAATTATGTAACTTCGAATTGGCAATGCTAAGCCTCATTGCTTTTCGATCTAACAACAATGTTGAAGCAAATGGAAAAATGGTCTAGGATTTATACAAACCTTTAGATAAGGTTTTTTTCCGTGACATCTTCAAGCAAATGGAAAAATAATCCATAGCTATAAAGAATAGGAAAGGCTTGTCTTATAACACCACTACTTGCAACAATGCGACCTTGAAGCTTTCCATTGAGCTTAACTGTTGAGATATAGCATTTCATCCCATTGGTTCATGTTGGAGGAAGCATCATCATTTGAGGTAAAATCGAATTAATTTGGAGCCATTTTAGAGCAAATTGAAGTCTGGGAGGCCAAAAACAGAAGGAAAATGCTCTAGGAGTAAGCGCCCGGACGCAGCTCATTGTGCCGAAGTTAGAATGCCCCTTTCACAAAGCACAACAACAACCGATTTTAGCACCAAGCATCGTGATTCTGACTTGTCTCGACGTAGCGCTGCATACAATTTTTATAAACAACTTGGGAACCCCCCCTAAAGAGAGTTTAAAGAGAGGGAGCATTAAACTTCTTCCAACTTGTTTGTCCATCACTTGAATTGTTGGTGTCGGCGACTCGGGTTGAGATTAATGCTTTTTTTTTTTTCAGATATGGGTTGAAAGTATGTTATATGTCTTTTATTCCCCGCTTTAATTTATAGGGCTAAATTGAGCACATCGTCTACAAACAGAATCTGTGTCATCAAATCGAATGTTAGTAGAAACCCGCAATGGGTCTTTTACCATAAGTAGCATAGAATGGTGGAAACGTGCACCTATGTAAGGCAGCGCTTTTAATTTCCTCATATGGATATCGGAGAAATCGTACTTAAGATGAAACTATCACTAAGTTGTAGGAGAAGAAATCTTCAAGAAAATCCACTGTGATGGAGGACGCCTTTCCAGTTAATAAATGAAGAAAAATATACTATACGATAAATGTAACAACATCAAAATACTGAAACAAATAACTCACAAAACACTCAAATAAGAAAAAAGAATCATTGAAAATTAAAATTTACACTTTGATCATTATATATATGTATATATAATTTGATGAGTTTACATTTGATATAGGTTTAAATATAGGAAAGAAAAATGATTGTTAATTACAATTGAACAATTGTGAATGAGAATGAAAAATAACATATTTTCCCCTAAAGTGCCAAAAAGTACTCTGGCTTTTCTTTGGCCCTCAAATATAAAGATATATAAAAAAATAAGCTAGTTCCAAACCAGAGAGAGATATATTTTTTTTGTTGTTAAAACATTGTAGAATTAATTTAAAGCTTAAAAGGAGCACAAAACCCAAGTTTTAGGGTTTCAAACCAAACCCCTCTGCCTCTTTTTTATTTTTTATTTTTTATTATTACTATTTTTTTCTCTTCTGATATGTACAAATATATTTCCTCAATTTTCCCTTTATTTTTCTCCCATGGATTGCATTACTGAACATGCCACAGCTTGAGCCCAATGTCTTAATTTTGCTTTCACTTGCTTTGGATCTTCCCCTGCATCCATAAAATAAAAAATTAAAATTTTAATTAGATAGCTTCATTTTCTAAAATGTTTAGTTGAATTTTATTATTATCTTAGCTTGACATGAAATATATTGTATAGACTGGTTGAAGCAAGCATTATAAGATTTAATGAAAAAATTGCTAGATTCATTATCAAAGTACAGAAGCTAAATATGAAAGGTAGGTTTCTAACACTAAATAAAATATAATATTAACAATCCAAACTTATATGATTTTGTGTTTTATAGAAAAAAAAAATGTGAGCATGTACTAACATATTTATACTTTTATTGAAAAAGATTTGAGTGGAGGCATAATTGCACCCTCACAAATGCAACTATTTTAAGAGCCACACAAAAAAATAAAAATAAAAAGAGATTAAAAAGAAAAGAAAAAAAAAAAAATTGTGGCCCTTAAAGTGCCATACAATGCAGCTGCACCCAAACTTTTCTTCTTTTTAAATTACTTTTAAGATCGGTTTAAACCGTAGCTGTAGTTTAAAAATGATAAAATAGTTATTTTCAAGAACTTTTCTTAACTTTTTAAATTTTGCTAATGTGATAATTGTATACGTATTTTTATAAGTTTGATTTTCCAAAATGTAAAAGATAAGAAGTTGGGCAAAAGCGTGCTAATTAAATTGCAAAGAAACTATATCTTCTTACCTGGGCTACAAACCCTCCATGTATCAGAATCACTCCTGGGACTATCCACGGATGTAGACCTTCCCTCGAGAGACGATGTCAAGGCGTTACTTTGCGGCGACGAAACTGGGCTCGGTGAGAACTGGCGATTGACAGCAAAGTAAAGGTCAAGGGCAGGCAATGTACCACACAGCTTGTGCCCATGTTCTTCATTGAATGCAAACCCTAGCTCAATGCACGCTTTGAGCTCATTCCAATCCTCGTGGGTCAAGTCATCCTTATCGGTCGAGCCGTTCTTTGGACGAAGCATCTGTCGTCGCCGCTTCTCCCATGCGAGGTCCCTCGGTGTCTCGCACAACGAAAGTTGCTTCGCCAAACGCTTCTTGTTTTTCAGGCGTGGCGATGCCAATGGCAAGTGCATCAGCTCGTCCTCCGACTCACGGAGCGACGAGGATGACGAGGATGACGATAGCATCGAAGGCATCCTTTGCAAGTGTTTCTTATCCAATAGGGTTGTGAGAAAAGAACGAAATAGAACTAGCGGCGGTGGCGGCTGTGTGACAACCCGCCAACCGCGAGTGAGGGCCGGGGTCGGGACCGGTGACGGGGAAGACAAAAATTCGGGGAATCGGCTTAGGTTTAGAATTCCAGTACGACCAGCCCGACCGAGTGAGAGAAGAGAAGATCAAGAGGGCTTTAATGGGTGAGAAGGAAAGAAGGATATGGCCATGATTCATTGCAAGCTTGATTAAGTTATTTTGCCTTTCCACCATTCCTTTCTAACAAACATTCTCACTTTTAACACCCTTAATTTAGTTAATTTCTAGTTTTCTATACTGAGAACTTTAATTAAGGGACTTCTGGATCTTGAAATTAGAGTTCACCTTGAAAAATGTGGTTTTTTATTTTTGTCAAAATCTATCCAAACTTTGGTAAATATGTTTGCATTGCAAGTACTTTTACCCCCTTGTAAAAGCCAGCTTTGAAGTTTTCTCCATGGTTAAATTTGCACTGATCGGGATTATTACTTAAAATTTTAGACTTGGGAGTTCTGTAAAACAATCTTATTCAATGCTTAAAACCAATTGTATTTAATCGAATCATGAGACTCCAAAATTCTTACTAAAAACATAATAAAATCCATAAACAAACTTAAATAGTTAATGCATAAAGATATAACTCAATAAAAAGATAGCAGATGTCGATGGTCATTTCAAAAGCCCAGTCAGCCATTCTGGTACAATCTATACTGCATGGTGGGGGAGAATATGAAAATGGTGAGTATTGAATATTCAGTTACAATTTCTCTAAATGGGGCACAACATACATATTCATGATGAGTAACACAAGAGAAGCAACATACATAAATATTTTTAAACCATATACAGATGTATATTGACCCTATCTCAAATATTTCCAAGTCAAATGGTCATAATCATGACACCATCTCATTATCAAAACCAGTTAAATGGCCAAAACCAAAAAGACTACAAAACTCAAACACATAAACACTATCAAGATGTAAACACAACATGTAAATAATATCAGTGGTAGGTATAACATAATTTCGAGAACTCTTACACAGTCTAGTATATATGCATGCAAGCACACTATAAAAGGTAAAGTTCATCTCTAAGCATGCTAAACTAGACTACCTGGTATGAATAATTTTATGTCGAGCCCCAAGAATACAACCTGGTATGTAATACATACGAGCACTCATACTAGTAGTCTTTATAAAATAAAAACAAGATCATTGGTCAGCAGAGTGACAGGGTGCGATTATGGTCAATTATTATGTTTTTCGTTAAATTGATTCTAAATTAAGATGCTATTGCTAACACCTATGTTCTAAAATCGCAACAGTGCGCAAGTATACACAGTCGAATTGCGACAAGTGATAAGTATTTATTTTATCGTTCTCCACATGAATTGATGTCTAGAGTTAAACCTTGTAATTTAAAAGTCATGCAAAAGAAAATAGAACTAGGTTGTTGGTTGATTTGGTTGTGAGTTTTATAAAGATAAAATGCGATAGAAATAAATGGCTTATGTGAAATGCTACAGCGGAAGATGCTAATTATGCGATAATGGCTAGTTAAATATCATGCTTCCCAATGCTAATGTGTACTTCTGCATCCATTGATTTATGCCGAACCCAACTTCCGCTGCGGTTCTTCCTACTAGGTTTCAGGCGATGCATGCATTAGTAAGGTTATTCTTAACTCCTCGAACATGCGAGAGACCTCGCATTGCCCTTATGTATTTTGCTGGATCTTCTGCCAGTTCCCATTTTTGAGTTAGATGGCAGTTAGCATGCGTGGGTAGCTAGTTGACGCATACTTAACTTTAACTTGCAACATGATCAATCTCTCGCACATTCTTAACATGCATTCTACAACAGATTTCACCCAATGCCGTATTATGAAAACATGCTAAATAGATGTATAAGTTTCAAAATGAAAAAAGTCATTACTAAATTGTTTAAACTACAACTACTCATACTACAAAAAGAATAAATTGAAATGGTGTGGTTGTTGTAGATGTGCAGTCTCCGTTGTTAATGATTTCCAGGAACACCATCCGATTGTCTTCCTTAGAGCCGGATTGCTCCAAGTGGAGGGACTCCTGACCAACCAACCAGATGCTTCATTCATGCCTCTAGTGTTCCTTAAATAGGGTCGGATTACTTGATGAGTAAGTTTAGATTCTGAAATTGCATTCATCAGTGCTTGATTTCTTGATTTAAACTGGAATCTCTTAAGTCACGCCGGATTTCATGCTAATTAATTATCTCTTCTTTCCTTGTCGGCATGATTCTCTGAATGCGGTGGTCTCTTGAATGTGCTGTCTTGCTTTTGTGTTTCTCTTTGTTGTATTCCGTAAAAGCTTCTATTTTCCGCATACGCATATATTAGCGCAATTTAATCTTCTTTTTATGCAGATAATGCGATGCTAACCTTCTAATGCTAAATGGTAGATGCATGCGACTTTTAAAGGTTTTTACTCGCCTTTTGCTTTTTATCCTTTAATTATTTCCTTTGATCCTTAGAAAAATACTAAATAAAATAGCCTAATTTATGCTCTATTTGAGAGCTATCACATAGCTTAGACTAGATACATACTCAGTTTATTTATCAACTATTTCATCAGTACATACAATATTAGTACAACCAACATCATTCAAAATCTCTACGTAATATCGCTAAATTCATCTCAAAGTAATATCAATTGTACATATATCATAGATTAACATATATCACAAAGATGCATAAACAGTTGGAGGGCTTCGAGCGGTGTATGCACGGTGTGAGAATGTTGCACACGTTGTGGACAACGCTGGTGGGCAATGTGCACGTGCTCGACGGGCGTGGGCATGTAGTGGGTGCGAACTGAGGCATGGTGGTGCGGGATAGGCAAGGAACTGTGGGCGGTGATGTAAAACATGAAAGGCTCCTTGAGGCATCAGTTTCTTGAAAGCAAATGTAAGAGTGGAGTCTTTTTTGCTTAACAATGAGCTCTCCCTTATCAGGTGGTACTTATACCAGCCTAAAAAAACCCAACATACGTAATTATAAAAATGTCATTCGAGAAGGTGGTATTGTTGGAAAAAACCTTTCCTAATGATCGCATGAATAAGCAGAAATATAATTGAGAAATTAAAGGAAACAATAAAATAGAAAAACACAAGAATTTACGTGGAAAAACTTCAAAATTAGAGAAAAAAATATTGACAAAAAGAACTTCTACTATGTGAAAAATTGTTACAATCACTCAAAATTCTCTCCCCCACTCCAATTACATAAACACCCTCTTCTAAACTTATACTACTTACACCTTTTACCCTACTTTTCACAAGAGAATACAAAAGAAATTTAACTTGAGTCAGTACAACAAACTTAAAGTATTTCTGACTGGAATGATTTAAAACTAAACCCACATGCTTCTTTTATAGTGCTTAGAGCATACCACTGTCTTGAACCTTTTTGATGTGGGACAAATTTCTTCTAATATTTTGTTAAAAATCCAACAAATTTCACCTTGGAGAGATATTTGAAGAAATCCACATCTTCTACTACAATTTTGTTTTCTCTGACAATCATAATTCTCAACTCTGAGATTATAACATACTCCACCATAAAAAGATAATATTGAAATCTCACATTCGAAGATTTTTCTTCTTCATCACATGTCGATACAGCTTATTGAAATTTATGGTGCAACTTCCACCTACTTGGCTTACCTAGAAGTTCATCACATGTCGATACACCCAGTTGTAGCTTGTTTCAAGAATTCTTTTCTAATGTGGAATCTCAGATAAAGCTGCAACCACATAGCATACTTAAAAATTCAAAAAACTACGAACATAAAGCTCTGATACCACTTGTTTGGAAAACTTTTCCCTAATTACCGCAAGAATAAACAGAAATAACTAGAAAATTAAAGGAAACAACAAAATAGAAATAGTACACAAGAATTTACATGGAAAAATTCCAAAATCGGAAAAAAAAAAAAAACCACGGATAAAAAAAACTTCTACTACGTGAAAGAATTCTCTTCCTGACCCTGACCCCAATTACATAAACACTCTCTTAAAAAATTATACTAATACCTTTTGCCCCACTCTTCAACTCACTGGCGGACCGTCATTGAGACTCATGGTCCCCCCAAATTTTTTTAAGTTATACACTATTACATATAATGTATACAATGACATCCGTTTACCATTGATGGCTCAATGGGTATTGACCCCCAAATATTTTTGTGGGCAGAGTTCGATTCTTCTGTGCTATAATTTTTCTTTTTTAATTTACCTCTCATTCTTTTTTTTAATACATTTTTTATAACATTATTTCCATTTTCTTAATTTTCTGTTTCTTTTTAAGGTTCTCCGTTTTTCTTCAGATCG
>JBBMKA010000005.1:3761477-3800212 GCA_037833695.1 Sechiopsis laciniata
GTACATGCTTCCAAGGAAAAAAAAATTAAAAACAGAGAATTAAAGAAAGAGGGCAAAGTGTGTAGTGGTATTTAATTGATACATGTTGGTTGACAATACAAAATTTTATTCTCTTTTTCAAGAAAAACAAATCATAGCTAGACGTGTTACATCTCTGCTGGAACTGTTATTCTCATGCTATACTATACGTCATTGCAGGAATTGTTGACGAGGCATAAATCTACCGTAGCTGAATTTCTTTCCAAAAATTATGACTGGGTAATGTGTATTTTTTTCCCTAACGCATATTGTGATTTAACTCTTTTGCTCCATTCATTTAGTTTCCATTTATGTTAATCTTCATTTCAATGTGAAATTTATTAAGAAAAAGGCTACTGTATTTCGGTGTGTTGAAATTCTTAAATCTATCTCCTTTTTTCTCCTCTACATTCTGTTGCTTGTTCCTGGATATCTGTTTGGTGCACAATTTTTTCTGGAATTCGGTTTCGATTATGTCATCTCTTAGGCTATTATATTCTGGATTTTATGTTTTGTTCTTTATACTTTAGTCGCCACATACATCGGTGCATTTGGTGTGTAATATTTTTTCTCTGTCTGACATTTTTTTCTTGCTCAGTTTTTTGCCGAGTACAATTCGAAGTTACTTGAGTCAACTAATTACATTACTAGACGGCAAGCTGTGAAGGTATGGCTACTTAGAACTCTGGATTCTCTTATAATCATATCACTAATACGAAACTCAGACTTCTGTGAAAGAAATGTATATTTATGAGTTGAATGCAGATAATACTTCTTTTGACTTTTTATGTTAAAATTATTGGCTTTGTTTGTGTTCTATTTCTTGCATCTCTACAGTGCTTGATCACCTCTCCCCTCTTATGGTTTTTCCAATTGATGATGTGTATTGTTTTCAATATCTCAGTCTAAACTTGAGAAAACCATAATGTGATTCTTTTAACGCTGTTGCTTATCGTGTTTTGATTACTGAGCCCATAATTTTTGTTTTGAACCTGCACATTCATAATTTTCAGCACATAAAACTTATATTTGAAGGGTGTCACTTTATCCGTGTTGAACTCTGCATCCTTGATAACAACAGTGCTTTCTCAGTTTGATTTGTGTATTTTGTTCAGCTGTTGGGGGATATACTGCTGGATAGGTCAAATTCAGCTGTGATGACACGTTATGTGAGTTCTAGAGACAACTTGAGAATCCTCATGAATCTTCTCAGAGTAAGACCTTCTGATTCCTATTTCTTCACGAACTGTTCTAAATTTTTAATGCCAGCCTCTCATATTCTTTTCTCTTTTTGTGTACACTCTTAATTTAGTATCTTGTAGTTATCATTGATTGTGTTGAATGATGTTAAAACAATGAAGATGTTTTCATTTCCTATAAAATAAAAAAAATTATCTGTCAAATTATAATTCAACCTAAAAAGTTAAATTTGTTGGTTCGAGTAAATTAAATTATATCAACCAGGGATTGAAAATTTTGAAAATGCTCATGAAGTGGAAATCAATATGAAATTGGAGATGAAATGACTTGGCATATGAATTCTGATACCATGTTGAATTATGTTAAATCATTAATTAACTCAAAAGGTTAAGCTGGTGTATTGGAGTAATTTTACTTGAATCAACGAACAGATAGCAATTGGACCATAGTTTTCAGTGAACCATTGGAAATGTGCTCGTGTTTGGTATCAGCTTTCCTATGTTCTAATATTTCTATGTTCCAAAACCTGCTAAATTGATAATTCCCTACCTCGCAGGAGTCGAGCAAGAGCATACAGTTAGAAGCATTTCATATTTTTAAGGTAATTATCTCAAAATGGTTTCTCAAATTAACATTATGATGAATTTGAGCTCTCATTGAATCATGTTGATATGTCAACAGCTTTTTGTTGCAAATCAAAACAAACCCGCTGACATCGTTGGCATACTCGTCACAAACCGAAGCAAGCTTCTAAGGCTGTTTGCTGATTTCAAAACTGATAAAGGTACACCACCATCCTTGCACCATTTTACAATGTCCATTAATTATGTTGGCTTTGTTCTCTCTTTCTACAATTCTACATTGCTGTTATCACAGAGGATGAACAGTTTGAAGCTGACAAAGCTCATGTTGTTAGAGAAATTGCTGCGCTCGAACCGAAAGGTCCATGAGAAAGAAAGAAAGAAAGAAAGAAAGAGGGGAGCTCTTATATGAATATCTTCTCGTATTTGTTTTCCTTTTCTTCTATATCCTATTTGGGTGTCAATTATATAGCTAAATCATCTGTCCAAATGATGACTTTGATTATATGCTTTACAATAATAATGGTATTTATATATATATACTTCACCTTTTCTCTGTATTCTTATGGTTCCAACTTGTATGCATATTATAAAGACACTGATTGTGCAGGGTATAAAATAAATTTTGTTGTTTTACTTTTAAGGATGGGGCTGGCTTAATTTTGGAAGAGAAAAGTTTAGATTATGCCTTTGACTTATATTTTTATATCCACATATGTGACTTAAATTAGACTACATTTTATTTTACTTTAATTTTTTTTCTTTTTTTTTTTTTTAAGTATCAACAAAATGTGGTTTAACTTGAAGAAAGATAGATTACCTAAATTGCTCTTGTTGTTTAATAGTTTAAGTTAGATGTCTTGAACTTGACCAAATTTCACAACTTTGAATAAAGTTTTTTTTTTTTTTTTTTTTACAGGAAATAAATTTTAAATTGGTCTTTCTATAAGTTTGAATCTAATTTTAATTAAAATTGGCTCAATAATTATAGTAAATTTAATAAAGAATCGATACAATGTGAATAATTTAGAGTGGTAGTTAATAGAAAATGTTTTTTAAAGAACAAAAAAAATCTACAGGAACCAATTTTGAGCTTGAAACAAATTAATTCAAACTCCGCCAAAAGTGAGTCTAGCTATATTGAATTGTATTGATATAGAAGAAAAATTAAATGAGACAAAAATAAACCTAGCTAATTTTAATTGTATTGATGTAGGGGTAAAATTAATTCACATTCAGCCAAAAATGAGCGTAGCTAATTTGAACTTAATTTTTCAACCAACTCTGTTTTTTTTTTTTAGATATGCAAAAAGGAACATAGTTTCAGTGACTTAGAAATCAAGATGTTATATAATTTAGTAATAAAAAGATTATAGGTTTGAAATTCTACTCTCTAAATATTGTTCAACTAAAAAAACCAAGCAAGAAGGGAAGAAAACCCAACAAAAGAAGGGGTGGAACTAAATTATTGTTTACGAGAGAGCAAATTACTATGTATTCTGACCTTGATATTTCTATAAAAATGAAAATAAAATTTAAAAAAAAAAAAAAAAAAAAAAACTTTGTAACAATTTGGTCGATAATTCAGTCTTCAAACTTCAAACTTGGTAGCAATTCACTCCCTTTCGTGTAAAAACGTTTTTTTTTTTTTTTTTTTTGACAAGTATCGTGTGAAAACTTTCATCCAAATTAAGATTCAACTTTTATTCCATATATCAACTTAATCTTTGTAATTTATAAACATGTATGGTCTTTTTTTTAGTTCTACGACAATGAAATTCGAAAAATCAAGATGTATTGTCTCTAAACAACCCTTATATGCGATAAATCTTATTAAATTTTAACAATAATTTTCACAAAATGTAATAACTCATTACAAATTTAAAAAGTATTGGTATTATTCGACCAAAACAAACTAAATTGAATTTCTTTTCAAAATTTAAACCTATCAATCTCAAAATGAATGGTGAACTGAATAATTAATTGGATTTCATGACCTCTAATATCATATTTGATAGTATAGAATTTCATCTCAAAACAATTGACAATAAAAATAATAGTATAACTTTTTTATTAGGTTGTAAGGCCTCTTCTATTTTGGAACGTGAAATCTTCAACAAAATCGATTAAACATTACTTCAAAAAAGAAAAAAGATGAAGCATATTATTGGAAGGAGACAAGCGCCCTGGTCCCATTTCCATACAGCTAGTTTCAAAGATGCTTTATTTGTAGATAAATTAGACAGATCAGACCCCAAATTTTGGTTTGATTAGGAGCAAAAAATGTAAGAATTAACTTAATGTAATGATTATATATGAGAAAAGTTTGAAGTTACAGCCCCATGCGTATGAATTTTAGTTTCTATGGAAACAAATCTAATCATCTTCATTATCGCCTCGAGACTTACACCTTATTAGAGAATACTCATATCTCTATTATGAAATTTTAACATGTCTCTTCAAGACGGTGACTCTTTTGAGCTCACCAGTAGAGATGTCCACGAGGCGGGGCGGGGCCGGAGAATGGTTTCTCCGTCCCCGCCACCGAAATCAATCCCCGTCCCCGAGAAATTCACCGTTTTTTTCGGGGATCGAGGCAGAGATTCCCCGCGGGGATCGGATTCCCCACGGGGAATTTTTCCCCGTTCATTTTTTTTTTTGCAGTTTTTATATTTTATGAATAATAATATCAAATAATTAATTATTCTTAGAAAATATTTATCAAATTTCAACTATATTGTTAATTGTTAA
Organism: Sechiopsis laciniata; assembly: GCA_037833695.1. Taxonomy (NCBI): domain Eukaryota; kingdom Viridiplantae; phylum Streptophyta; class Magnoliopsida; order Cucurbitales; family Cucurbitaceae; genus Sechiopsis; species Sechiopsis laciniata. The sequence continues at coordinate 3,766,028 of JBBMKA010000005.1, forward strand.
GAAAAAATATTCATTTGAATAAATAATTTCACCCACAAATATTTTTTTTATTTAAAATTTAAAAGATTAAAATGTATAATAAAAAAAATACATTTCCCTTCCTCGGCCCCTCGGGAAAAATGAACATCTCTACTCACCAGTACTCTTGAATCAGATCTCAATTTTTTCTTTTTATTGGACCGATGCTTGTTTGAGTATTATGAACTTTGATATCATATTAGATAATATGAGATTTCACTTTAAAACCAATTGACAATGAAGAGAGTAATTAACATCTCTTATAAATACTTGTAGGAGTCTCCAATTTTTTTAATGTGTAACAATTATGAGATCCTAACATTAATTGAGGAGGATATGTGGATGTTTTGTTCCAAAGTCAGCTTAGTTTAGCATTGGTAATAGCTTGCAATCCATCTATCACATATGTTTAAGGGGATTTTCATGTATAACAAAAAAAAATTATATGAATAGTAGAATTTTGAAAAAAAAAACATTTAAAACAAAAAAATGGCAAATACCTATAAAATGATTAAAATGTTGACGCTTAAAATCAATTGAACAAATTGACTTCAATCAATTTAGTTGAAATTTATAGATAATAGTATTATATATAAATTTAATTTTGACCAACAAAAAACTAAAAGTGATCATAAGAAACCTAATTTCTGATTTCATTAAAAAAAAAAAAAAAAAAAAAAAAAACTATTTGTTTTCTTGTCGTTTCTTTGCAGTCTGTCATGTTTTTAAAAAATAAAAATAAAACAATTTTTTAGATTTTAAAACTTGGCTTAAATTTTACAAAACATAGATATAATAAAATAAGGACGACCATGCAGCATTCTTTTTGATACAATAGTAGCAATTAAAGGGTACATGATGCTGTTTGGATTGTGTTGAGGATGTTTTGAATCCATCCAAATGTTTGAATTAGTTAATTCGTTCAAATTTGTATTAAAGCAATGCAATTAAGTATTTAAGTCTATATTTCTCTATCAAATTTCAAATTAAAGCTACTCAAAATGTATATTTAATTCAATAATGCAAAGTGATTCCATAGATGTTGCATAATTTATATGTTCCCAAATACAGATAGGAAGCAGCAATAACAATAACACTAGCTTCTCACACATTATAACTTTTCCTTTTAATATAACATTACAAATGATCTTCAATCAAATTAACACACATAAAGATTCGTTAATTAAGAAAACATAGATCTAATAGGAAAACCAGAGGAGAATCAACGAACGGTTTCCCTACAAAATTACTACGAATTTTTATTCGGCAAAAGTAAATTAGGGCTTTACTGTAGTAGAATTAGGCCAGCGGCCTGAAGGAGATGAGTTCCTTGGAATGCAACCGCGGCTTCACCCAGACGACGGCCTGAAATTTGGCATCCGATTTGCCGTCCTTGACGGAGATGACAAGGCGGTAGTTGATTCCGGCGACGACCTGCCATTCGCCGCTAAGGACGTTCTTAAAGACGAGTCCGCCTTTGCAATTCGTGTTGTGCTGTGTCACGGCGAACTTTCCGACCTCTTGAATGTGCGGATTCTTCACGTCTTTAATCGACTGCCAGCCGCCGATCATTCCTTTCCGAGCGGCGGCCATGGCGGCGAGAAGGAGCGGAAGGAGGAGGATCGGGAACAGAGAAGCGGCGCGGGATTTCATTGTAATTTCGTCGGGCGAATGAGAGAATTAAAGAATGGATGGGAAATTTTTGGGGCGATTGGTTTGGGGAGTGGTTTTAGGGTAATTTATAGGACTTCATTTCCACTCGGAAACTGGTCCACGTCAAAAGAATTCCACCGTATTTTAATTTTTTTTTAGTATAAAGTGGGACCAACCAACCCTCAAACAGCCAAATACACGTATTCAAATCAAATTTATAATCGTGGTGTTGAATTAAATTACTATGAAATGTTCCATTATTAGGTCACTAATTTTTTCTATCAGTGTATTTTAATTTCAAACGATTTTCAATCTCTTAGACCTCGTTTGATGATAGTTTTCTGTTTTTAGTTTTTAAAATTTAAACTTATTTTATTCAAATTTCCTACAAATTGTTTTATCTTTCGGTTCTAAAAAAAGTATTTCATCTTTCCTATAATAAATGTAACTTTTTTAAGAAAATACGTGAATGATAATCAAATTTTAAAAATAAAAATAAACTTTTAGAAGCTACTTTTTTTGTTTCCAACTTTTAGTTTGGTTTCTAAAAATATAAGTAAGATGTAGATATATAAGTAAGAAAAATCATGCAGTAAGATAGTTATTGTAAACTTAAATTTCAAAAACTAAAAACTAAAAACAAAATGGTTATCAAACAAGTTTTAGTATTTTCATTTTGACAAAAACTTACGACAACGTATTAGCATTTGATTTTACGTCACATATATAGTTTATTTCTTTCTCTTTTTTATATAAAAAAAAAAAATATATATATATATATATGTGTGTGTGACAGGCAAATGGTTTTACGGTGTCTTTAAGTAGAGTTAGTTTTTTTTTACAAGCAAGAACAAATTTAATGGTACTATGTTAACCTAATAACAAGAAGTTATAGGAAAGTCTCTCAATTCTTCAAATACTTTTGATTTTTTTTAAAATATAATTAAGTAACATCTACCGATTCAGTTATATGTGGTTTATCTAGTATAAAAACTAAAATCAACCAAAACTAATCAATTTTTAAATTGAAACTATTCAACCACACATAATACAAATTTGGGTTGAATAAATTTAAATTAAAGCAAATTGAGAATTTCACTCTTAAAAGATGAAGAGAATTTTTTAAGATAGGTGGATTATTATAATTGTGAAATGATTTTAAGAATGGAACTTCATTATATGTAATAAAACATCATATTTGGGAGTTTGTTGGTATTAATTCATATATATATATATGCAAGTACCTATAGGTAGTTCGAACTCTAAACAATTTGTTTCAAAGATGCGAAGTTACAGCCATGCACATCTCATCTTATCATATATTATTTTTTTGGTCAAATAATAAGGGATTCACCATTTATGTGCTTTATCATTATTGTTTTATTACTCAACTTGGAGTTAGCCGTGGAGGATAAAGCCGCTGGTTTTTGGTTTTTTATCCTTGTTTTTTAAAATCATACCTACTTTTATTTACAACTTTTTACCACAAATTTTTTTTTTAATACTAATCTCCATATTAATGGAAATGTTTGAGTTTTAGTGAAACTCATTAAAATAAAAATCTATTTTCAGATCTATTTTTTTTAAGTTTTTAAAATTTTAAGACCGTATATTAATATTAAGAAAATATATTGAGTTCAATTCATCATGATCATCTACTTAAAATTATTGTTCACAAATTTTTTTGACATCTCAATATTGTAGGTATGTCACGTAAAAATAGTTGAACTCTATGGAAGTTGACCCAGACATTCACGAATATTAAATATACTTAAGTAGAAAAGAAAACATAAAAACCTATAGGCGAAAATACTATTTATAGACTTGATTTGAAAAACAAAGCTTATACTTTTTCATATTTACTCCATTGTGTTGTAAGAAAATTTAAATTTTATCCAAACTAAACAAAAAAAATTAAGTTTGTGAGAAACTTAGCTTAATTTGTAAAACTAAAAAAAATAATTTTAGTTTAGAGATGTCCATGAGCTTAGCGGAAACATAACGAGTTTATCGTTTCCATTCCCACTATGTATTTAATTGGGGGTGTTTAAATCATATGATAACACAATTAACTCAAACCAAGCCAACTCAAATTAACGGATTGGATTAGTTTATCAACTTATTTGGGTTGAGTTGAGTTCAAATGAATGAAATTTTCATGAATTGAGTTGGTTCGTGAATTTATCTAAAATTAATTTGAGTTTACTCGAGCTAACTCGAATTTTTAATTAATTTTTAAAAATATATTTTTTTACCAATATCATAATCATATATATATATATATATATGTATATTTAATTTTTTAATTCTTTTTTTAACTTTTTATTCTTAAAAATATATTTTTAAGTTTTTACAATGTATATATCATGATAATAATTGAAATTGAATGATTAATTGAAGTTATTGTGTTGATGTCTAAATAATAAAAATAACAACAAGATGACGCAAGATTAAAAATACCAACCCATAATTCTCATCCGCTTGAAATTCTCCATTAAAAAATTTGGTGTGGAACAAAATTCACGTAGTTTAGGCTATCGTGAAATTTTTTCTCTATTTATTTACTTTTTTTTTTCTTAATCTCATTTTCTTTCTATTTTTTAATCTTAATTTAATAAATTTTAGATTATTTTTCAAATAGTTAACTTTTCAATGAAAAATGCTTATTAATTTTCAATTATATTAGGAAAATGTACATTCAAAATCAACATTCTTAAAACTATTAGGTATGTAAATGTATTAAAAAGAAAATAGTTGAAAATATAAAGAGTAATACTTGATTCTTGTAAGGAGGGTCTTTACCTTCTACCTAACACATTTATGACTACACTTTATTTATTTATTTTTATTTTTATTCAAAATTTCTTATATCTAAAAAAAAAAAAGAAAAGTTGAAGACCATAAATGTAAATAAAAACTTGAATCTTCGCCGCTAAAAACCCAAAGTATCACTCAATTATAAATGAGAAAAGAAACATAAAACAGAAAGTAAGAAAGGTTTAAATAGTTACCATTTAGGTCGAGTGGAATTTTTTTTCACCACTTACTTCTCTTATTCATCATTCATTTTCCATCGGTAAAATGGATTATAATTTTTAGAAATAAAAAATAGAAAACAAAATGTGGCGAGTGATAATCAAACAGTATAATAAATAATGAAAATCTATTTCTTCTTTGAATCCAGTGTAGTTCACACTTGTCGATGCAAGTTTGTCCCCTTCCAATTCCAACATTAATTATTTTATCTTTTGTATTTTCCTTGAAATAAATTCTAACCCATCATCCATCTCCCCTAAAAAACTGTTTCTTATTAAAAAAGAAATTATCCTTTTTTCCCAAGAGCACTCATATATTGAGGGTGTACATCGTTTAGAATAGATTGAAATACATAAATTTTTTAATAGATCAATCTTTCAACTCGTCCAATCTTAAGGTCTAATTCGACTGGAATTGAGTTATCAAACGGTAAATAAATCTCTCATCTTATTCTTTAAAGCGTCCAAAACCATAGTCCAAAACTATATTAATAAAGAAAATTTTGCAAAATACTAGAGTTGAATCTAAATTATTTATTTTAATAGTACAGGGTCTCTACAAATGTATAAGAATTTCCAAAACCATAGTCCAAAACTATATTAATAAAGAAAATTTTGCAAAATACTAAGTTGAATATAAATTATTTATTTTAATAGTACATGGTCTCTACACATAATTAAGAATTTATCTTATTAAATAACTTTAATAATCTTACCAACATATAGATCGAGTTGAGTTGAATCGAAATAAAAATGACCAACTTAATTAAAATAAATTATAAAATTATAAACATAACTCAACTCATAACATATTATAACTCAATCTTACCATTTGAGGGTAGTAGTTCAAGTTATCTACTTTTATGTAGAGTCTCACTTTATTAGCTCTATCTCAATTTAATTAGACGGGAAATTATTTCCCACTCTCCCATTTCTCACACCGGTCTCCGCATGATTTGACCCCACAAAAAATGAAATTTCTATTTCCACAAAGATAGTGCTTGCACTCAAAGTTTTTTTCTCTTCCTAACGGTGTGTTTGAGACACCGATTACGTTATTGTAGATGAATGATTATTATAGATAGAGAGTTATGATAAACGATGTTTGAGGTACAGGTTATTATAAGAAAAGTTATGAATAAAAAAATATATTTTACAATTTGTTAAGATAAGTTTGCTTTAAATAAAATTTACAAATAATTAAACATTGTATTTTCTGTTTTTTTTTTTTTTTTTTGAGACAATATGTTTTTTTATATTTAATTGGACATATTTGTATATTGGCATAGTTATCTACAAAAAATAGATATGTTGGTAGATTTCTAATTTGACCAACTTGAATAAATATGAGGTGGAAGAAGACTATAAACCACCATATCAAAGAAATGTAAGAGAATAAATAGGGTCCATTATTTACCCAAATCTCAATTTTTCAGAAATGTAAGAGAATAAATAGAGTCCATTATTTACCCAAATCTCAATTAGAAAAATTGAAAGATTTTGAAAGTCGAGAACACCCCAAAAATCATATTAAAATTCGAGGAACACTAATAGTGACAGCTACAAAAGCTTCCAAGAAGCATACACGTTGCCTAGTAGATGGCAACGAAATCTTGAGCTTCTCATTTAATTTTATATATTTTTTGCCATTTGTTTAAAGGTTTTATTATCCTTTCATATTCTCCACAAGGGCAAATGGTTCATCTCTCCCAATCTATGATCATCTTTAAAGCTCACAATACCCCAATTGTTCTTGACAAATTTTTTTGTTCCGACTATTAGGATCTCATAGTTGTCCCACATTAGAAAAGTGGGGAGTCCTACAAGCATTTATAAGAGAGATGGATTACTCCCTTCATTGCCAATTGGTTTTGAAGTGAAACCACATATTCTCTAATATGGTATCAGAGCCCCCTAAAAGAGGCACCATTTTGAGAAAGCATGTTAGGGGGCACCATTTTGAAGAAACATGTTAGGATCTCAAAAAAGGTGAATTATGCTTTCAATTTAAGCGGGCGGTTCAACTTAACCATTGGCGGTGGGTAGAATAGTTGTAGTTAAACGGCCCCCCAAACCCCCCGTTTCATAGTTGGGGGCCAAACACACCCTAAATATCTAGTTCCATTCAACGAATAAAATATTCACATGAATATCAACTTCACTCGCATATATAATATAATAATAGTAATTTAAATCAATTATTCTTAACTATTGTTAGCATTAACACTTGTATTCGGACTAATTCGGTCAACTTTTTTTAACGTTTTATGGCTCTCTATTTGGATGTTTATCTTCAATTAAACTGTGTTTATAATGGTTATATTATTTTAGTTCTCGCTTTAAAGAATGTGTTGTGGGTTTAAAAGATTCGCATCAATTTGCTACTGAAATGGTATTTAATTCAATTATGCATGCTCCAAATTGTTTCCACATATCATAAAGTTTCCATAATTTTATTCATTAACAAATATGGATAACTAGGAAGCAGCAATAATAATAGCTTTTCAGATATTAATAACTCATTACAAAGAACCATTAATTATCAAACTAATTACTTAATCAAGAAAACAGAGATCCGATAAGATAACCTGAAGAGGATCGATGAACGATCTCCACAGAAATTACTGCGAAAATTTATTTCATAACGAACAAATACTAACGGCAAACAGAGCAATTTCACGCAAGATCCCCACAAACATCACGATTTAAATTCACAAACATCATAACGGAAAAGTAAATTAGGGTTTTACTGGTGAATTAGAGAGCGATTTGAAGGAGGTGAGTTCCTTGAAATTCTCCCATGGCTTCTCCCAGACGACGGCCTGATATTTGTCCTTCGATTTGACGTTCTTGGCGGAGATGACGAGGCGGTAGTTTGTTCCGGCGACGACCTGAGTTTCGCCGCTGAGGACATCCTCGAAATCGAGTGCCGTTTTGGATTCCTTGTTGTGTTCTGTCACCGCAAACTTTCCGATCTCCTGAACGTGCGGATCCTTCACGTCTGGAATCGACCTCCAGCCGCCGGTGGGATTCCCCTTCCGAGCGGCGGCGGCGGTGGCGGCGGCGATGAGGAGAAGGATGAGGAAGAGAGAAGCGGAGCGGGATTTCATTGTAACCGTGTAGAGAAGAATGAATGAAGAGAAATTTTGGGGGCGATTGCTTAGGGGAGTGGTTTTAGGGGAATTTATAGGACTTTATTTCCACGCCAATTGGAATTTTTAACGACTTATTTTTCCTTGGCCCTTAATTTTCCTGAAAATTTTTTCTTTGTTAAGAAATTCAATTTTTTAAAAATAGATCATTTAAACCTTTTTTTCTATTATATTTGAACTTTCAACAATTCTAATATTTTTCTTCCTTAAAAAAAATAAAAGAAAATAGAATTTTTCCTAGGTAGCAAATTTTAATACTATATTTTAATTTTTGACATCTTTTTTAAAATATTTCATAAATAATAATAAAAATATCAATTTTTATTGTTTTGTTTAGTTTAACTAGATTATTTTTTTAGTATTTTAATTCAATTGAATTTATCAATTTATGGGTTAGAATGTTAAAGTTAGTGGAATGTTTTTATGGTTTTTACTCAAATTTTTTCTAAGATTTTGACATTAGTGGAACTTTTTTTTTTCTTCATGAAAAATACCCATACAAAAATTTATTGTTTCAATTAGTTTATGGGATCTATTATATTTTGTTAGGATGTGTGCTAGACAAACTCATAATTTTTTTTAAAGAAAATCATTAAGATCTGGTTTGATAACCATTTTGTTTTTAATTTTAGTTTTTGAAATTTAAGCTTACAACAATTACGATATATTTTTTTCTACATGAATATCTATATCTTACCTATATTTTTGGAAATCGAACCAAAATTTGAAGAAAAAAAAAGCTTTCAAAAGTTTGTTCTTATTTTTGAAATTTTGTTAGCATTCACACACTTTTTTAAGAAAAGTTATATACATTGTGAGAAAGATAGAGCACATTGTAGAAAATATGAATAAAAATAAATTTAAATTTCAAAAACCAAAAACAAAAACCAAATGGTTATGAAATGGGTCTTAAAGTATTAATTTCTAATTCATATTTATCCAATCCGCTACTAAATGCACACCATCAATATTAACTCATAAATGTATAATTGTCATATTTAAATTTGCTCTTGAATCTTTTTTGGGCTTGATCAAATTATCAAAATTATTATTTTGAAACTTGGATACTAAATTTTTACCCTAAAATTATTAAGACAAAAATGGCAATTTAACCTAGCTTTTTCAGTTGAAAAATTACAAAAGTGAAAGATAGAACTATCAATCTATATGATAGTAATTAAGTTATAATCCATGTTATATGAGATAAAGTTAAATTTGAAATAATAATTAAAAAAATTTGGTGGCAATCACATGTTGGAGGCAAGTGTATATTGGGAAAAGCCTAGTGGAGCAAAGTTGGTGAATGTGGGACCAAAGAGTACAAACAGGCCGAGTGCGGCCCATAGTTTTAGGCCTATTTCAAGTCTTCCATTTTCTTTACTCAATTCCACCCAAACTTTATGCTTTTAACTTTTAAGCAACCTACCTAAATCATTTCTTTATAGGGAATAGATCAAAATGATAAATATCTTTTAAAAAGTCCATTTGGATTTTTAGCTGGTGACTACTTATTATATGATATTGTCTACTTTAGAAATGAATTGTTATGACTTTATTTTTTGTTTCATTCAAAACCTCGTGCTAATGGAAATGGATGTTCTTCCTTATTTACCCCTTATTTAACAAATGTGGTATTATACTTTGTTTGTATTCTCAACTCTGGCTCCATTAGAATGAAGTGCAAGAAGTAAAATGATGTGTTGCTTCCCAAAAATTTTTCTAAAAAATTGAAGAATGAACGTTGAATTATTCTTAATGAAAATGGTAATGCAGTTGAGAGATGAGATAGTTTTGGCAGAGACTATGTTTGAAACCAGATTGATTGAATTTTTTTCATTAGGTATTTATTTATGTAAAGTCAGCATCTAACACATTACATACTTGTGTAATTGTGTGTGTATATACCACATGTATATTTATTAATGTGAATAAGAACAGAATTGTAATTGTGTGTATATAAGTATATACCACATGTCTATTTATTAATGTGAATAAGAATAGGGTTTTAGTGTCATTTTCCAATAATATAGCACTAGTCTTTGTAACATTCCAAAATAAATTACTTCACTGAAATAGATCGCATCGAATAATAAAATCCTCATGGTAGCAATGCTTTCACGAATGTCCATCGGCTTTAGAAGTGACCCATGCAAGGCTCCTCTTAAGACTTTGGTGACTTTCGTCCATCCATGGAAGTTTTTTTTTTTAGTTCTACAATAATTGGAGATTGATGGATTCAAATTCATGATTTCTTTATCATCGAATATACATTAATATCGTTATGCTATTACTCTTGTTTGAGTGGTAAATGGAGTGTTGAGAATGAATAAATATAATTTATTTTTCAAAAAAAAAAAAAAACTAAATAAATGGTTAATAACCCACACGTGGCAAAAAACTATTGAGCAAAGGCCAAAAAATTGACAAAACTGAATCTTGAGAAACATCAACCGAATCAACACTAACTAATAATGTAACATATTTAATCAAATGGTAAAAGAACTTACATTGTAAAAAAAAAAAAACTTACATTTAACGCATTTTCACTGTATAACATAAATATAATACTTCAAAAACACCCTAAATGCAAGTGAACATTTACCACAGTATATACTCACTTTACCCTCAAATATGCTTACAATATGTTGAAACATTAATACATCATAACATTTACTAATAACAATGCCACCACATTCCCTTTCCTTAGGCCCTCTCTCTCTCTATCTATACATATTTTGGAAGAAGAAACTGATCCTATGTAAGGGCAGGTGTTTATAGAAACTTGAAAACAAAAATGCTAAAATTGAAAACAAAAAATATATGTATGCTGTTTTCTGCTTCTTTTGGAGATGTGTGTTACTGGTAAATACCTCCAAAATTCAGCAGCAAGTACCTTCAAAACTGGCAGTCACTGCAATGGCTCATTTGTTCCGAACACTAAACATCCTGCAAATGTAATGACCAAGTTCCCATCAGAACTCGTGGATTACATCATATTATACCAGCAAAACAGGCCAATACATCAACTCACTAAATATCATGTTCCGTCAAGTAAGCTTATCATATCAGCCACATATTTTTTTATATTTGTGAATGTTCAGGGTAGTTTACGCACATATCGACTAATCTTACGAGACAAATCGCCTGACCCTACAACATTTAGATGGAAAAAACCAGTAGAAATTAATTCTTAGGTATGTAGTCACCATGGATTGAACTTAAAATCTCTTAGATTTCCAAGGCCCTCTTTAACCATTAGTTCAACCCATGATCATCTCTCAGGTGGTCAAGCAAGCTTAGTATTCGTATCAGCCACATTCAATATCCACAAAGAACGTCAAAACATAAGTAACTACATAGAAAGGCCTAAATTACGAAAAGGAGGAAAAAGTACCAAGTGTGGGCATGAGAAGAGAGACAGCAGCAATGCCAACGATCTTCAAAGGCAAGCCAATCTTGATCATGTCTGGAATGTCAATGTAGCCAGTGCTGAACCCAACCACATTGGAAGGTGTAGCAGTGGGCAGCAAGAACGCGAACTGCGCACCAATGGCACAAGGAATCATGAGGAAGAGCGGGTGGAGGTGCATTGTGCTGGCTATTTGGATGAGGATTGGGAGCACCAGCGTTGTGGTGGCGTTGTTTGACGTCACTAGCTCTGTGATGAGGCTGCTTATCAGGCACACTGCTGGGGCCACTGCCAAGTATGGGGCTTTCTCTAAGAAGTTCAATGCTTTGGCTAATATGCCTGCTAACCCACTTTTGTTCACCCCTTCTGCTATCGCGAACCCTGCTCCTAGCAACAATATGATCCCCCATGGCAGCTTCTTGCATTTGTTCCAGTCCATAAGTTTTTCTCCTTCTTGCTTCTTGTTTGGGATTATGAAGAGTAATGTTGCCATCATCACCTGCAAGTTCAAAAACCCGTCATCAATTTGCAAAATCGAACCCACAACCTTAAGCTTATAAGTCTAACTAGACCCTCTCCTTCGACTTCGAAATCAGCCCTAGACCATTGGAATACACCAAACTTCCTTTGTGACACTACATTAACTATCCACTTAATTTGACAGTTCTCGTTGCAAGTATTTGAATACACCAAACTTTCTCCTTGACGCTATTTTAACTCACCACAGATTGCCAACAAGAGCAATAACTTAACCGACATAAGTGCGAACTTATTACCAAGAGATCATGAGTTCGAATTCTCCACTCCAATTGTTGCACTAAGTCCAAAAGCTTAATTTGAACTTGTGTATGTTTGACATCATTCCTTTATTTGTAAGCTTAGAAATTAACTCAAATACCATATCGAAAATGACAATAGAAAGTTAATTTCAAATACATAAACGTTTTATTTTTTTTGCTCAAAACTCATAAAATCCCCAATAAAACGTCTCAAAATCTTAAGGTAATTCAAGTTAAAATAAGAAATTAGTTTGAATCTGCAACAAGAAATTAAGTAGTAGTACTCACACTGACAGTTCCATCACCAGCACGGCCATCAAACAGAGCTCCCCAACCAGGGATATCATCAGTAATGTTCTTCGTCATCCACAAAAATATCAAAATCTGCACAAACAAAAAAACTCTAACCGTTACAAATACAAGTTCAAATTTCATTAAACTCAAAATCAACAAGTTCAATTTAGGCAATCACACCGAAAAAACAGCCAACACCATCTTCTCAGCAAAAACCATCGGCCCTGTTGAAAACCCAATTCCACAAATCAACAAAATCCCAATACAAATAAGGAATTAAAGACGCATAAATTCCAAATTCTAAACATACCCAATGCATCCAATTCTCTCCTAAGCTGAGACTTATCCAAATGAGTGGAAAGCGCAGGGCCAGACCCTCTGGGGCAATACATCAAACACAAGACGAGCCAAAACGCAAAGAAGATCAACAAAGCCACTGGTAGGGCAAAAAAGCTCCAGGTATTGAAACTGATGGGGTCGGCGTCGGGGAAATAGCTCCGCCACATTCCGACGAGGATGAGGTTGACACCGGTGCCGGTGAGAGTGCTCATTCCTCCGATGGGGGTTGTGTAAGTTACCCCCAAAATGACGGCCTTGCAGAACTTAGTCTCGGCGGCGGACCGGTGCTGACCCGCCGGAAAGCGGTGTAGGATGCCGGTGGCGACGGGCATCATCATGACGGCGGTGGCGACGTTGTGCATCCACATGCTGACGAAGAAAGTGGTGGCGCAGATTCCGAGTAAAAGCAGTGGTGGGTTCAGTGGCTCCCCACAGAAAAGTAGAGTTACCTGAAAATTATTCATTGAAAGAGACATATGACCACAAAATCCACATATTTGTGGAATAATAATTCTTTTGCTTGCCTTTTTTTTTTTTTTTTTTTTGGTAAAGAATCTATTCGAGACAAAACTATCCAAATTCAAGAATCTATTAAAATTATAAATTTGTTAAATTTTTTTTGAAAACTTATAAATTTGTTATTTATAATTAATTTAATTCTTATACTGTTAGGGGAAATATTATTCATATGCTTTTAATTTTTGTTAGTTTAATAAATCCTAAAATATATTTTCAACAAATAAATAAATAAAAAATAGACTCATCATTTGCAACTGTTGATAAATTAAGTATGTCGAACTGTTGATAAATCAAAGATGACAAAGTAAATTAAACGGTTGATTAGATAAATACCATTTAAAAAGTTATCAACTTCTTTAATAAATTTGACAACTTTATTTTTATTAGATCATTATTTAGCTCAAACTATCAATATAATATTAAAAAAACATCACAATACTTATATAAATAACTAATTATCAAGTAATTGTCAACAAGAGCAGAGTTCATATCTTGTATAGCCTAGTAACATTTGTCTGCAATATGAATGATAGTAACTAATTTGTAGGTTTTATCCAATTATAAAAACTAAATTTTATTTAATTTAATTATAAAAACTAACTTTCTATGAATTATAAAGATTAAATTTATAATTAAATCAACCAATTAGGAGAGCGAAGTATAGTACATATGGAAATTGATCAATAAATCATGAACTGAAAAAACAAGTAATTACTATTCTCAACAAAAAAATAAAAAAGTAATTAATAAATAAAAACTACAAAAGAATTAGTAGATGTAGTTAAGTTAATAACGGAACGGAACTTATTAAAATTTAAAGGATAAAACCAAAAGTATGAGAGAGATGGGTAGAGGATGAAAAAACATAACATGTGTGTTTTTTTTCACAAAAAAACATAACACATGTTTGAACGCCGAAAATATGTCCTTCCATCGTCTTTACTTCCTAATTATTTTCACTCAATTATATACTTAAAAATAATGGCTGACCAGAGTCCTATTTCATCAATGAACTAGTACCTAATCACTAATCACTAAAGCATTATAGATTCGAATCTCCCGCTTCTAAATATAATCTCAAAAAAGAAAAAAAAAAAAACAAACAAACAAACCCAAAATGAAAAGGAAAAAAAAGTGACAAATTACGAATTCCATCCAACTTTAGAATTTCGTGTTTAAAGTTAAATAAAACTTCATAAATTCATAGTTGAATACAACCTCATAAATAATTATCATTTAAAAATATAGAACTAAATTCGAAAGACAAAATTTGTATAAACGGAACAAAAATTCACAAATTTGTAAAAAAAAAAAAAAAAAAAAAAAAAAAAAAAAGAGAAAAAAAAAAAAATAAAGAGTGATGATGAGAATAGGAAACTAACATTGAGAGCCAATCTTTTGTGAATGTTGTAATGCTCAACGGCAAGAGCAAGAATAAAGCTACCAAGAACAAGCGCAATGACGTCATTCATGTAAGCATGAGCGATTTCATCGGCGGCGGCGATTCCGAACAGCGGGAAGAGGAAGAGCGGCGCCATGGAGGTGACCGGCATGGGAACCGCCTCGGTCAGCCACCAGGTGAAGACCCAGGCAAGCACCCCCAGCATGTTCCGGCTGCTGCCCGACTCCTGACCGTCCAGCTTCAACCACCCGCACACGGCGGCGCATAGAAGTGGGCCCAGAAGTATGTACAAGTTTTGAAAGGTGAAGGTGGATCTGACGGTGGATCGGAAGCTGCCGGAGCGGTGGGGTGGATGGTCGACGGCGGAAAGGAGTGGCGCCTTCGGGTCGTCGGAGATCGGAATGGATGTGTGGCCGCCGTTCATTTTAGAAGCAGACAGAGAGAGAGAGATGGAAATATGGTGGGTTTCGATGATGTTATAAATTGAGAAATTTGTCTCTGTTTTTTTTTTTTTTTTTTTTTTTGGGTCTGAGTTGGCAATTTTGATTTTGCCTTTTGCTGTTGTGTTATTATTATTATTTTTACAAATTAGATGGCTATGATTGTTATCCACTTTTGTTTTTTCCTTAAATATTCCTACCAAGGAGATAACACTTATCTATTTATCTAAAAGGAAATGCTAAACAAATGTCATCGTTACCCTACTGCGTAGAGTAACTGCCAAGTATGTATAATTTTGATGTATTAATTAACGATCATAATATTTAAAATTTTGTTGATTTAGTTGATTATTTATAATCTAATATAATCTCAAGATCACTATTCAAATTTTAAAAATTGGTATTTTTATTTTTATTTTATTTCAGAGTATTAATATGGTCTATATACGATTTATGGTTCGCTCTCCAATTTAAAGTAAAAAAAATTGTAAGATTTATATTTCAAACTTTTTAATCCCTTCATATATTAAAAAATGTCAAAACAAAACTCAATCCACAAAATAAAAAACAATCATAATTGTGTTGGATTAAAAAAAAAAAACTAATACTATTGTTTTCATTAAATTGAAAATAAAAAATTAATATTATCATTTTTAAATAATTAGTTTTTTTTAATACATATTGGAGAAGTACAAACCCTATAAAAAAATGTATTACTGCTCTCAAATAAATGAGAGTCAACTACTGATTCTCGTTATCGAACCTGTGACTATAGTGTTAATTGGATTAGTACCAGCTACTAACCCATTGATTTTAATTCATATATTTGTAATAAGTTTTTTTAGATCCATATTTTCAATAAGCTTAAAACAGATTTCCATGAAAGTTTCTCTCGAACATTTTTTAAAATATATATTACCCTATTAGTTTTTTCCTCTATATGATTTAAAATATAATTATATTATGTTTTTTTATTAATATCAACAAACAAATTTTAATTTAAAAAATTAACTTCAAATTATCAGAAAAATTGATTTAAGCTTTGTTGAAAATTGACGTTTAAGATTATATATTTAAAATACATAAACCAATGTAGAATGTCAAATTTGATGGTAAATAGTAAGCCACCTTCCAAACACAACGTGATTGAACGATTGCCTTTATTAATGTGGCAAATCCAAACTAATTCTATATGCCCCATAGAAAATTCAATGACAAAAATTTCAAGCATTATGTTTATTAATTTGGCCCAAATTTATAGCTTAAGTTACTATAAATTAATTAGTTGATGTATGATAGGATAAGGAGGTAATTAAATTGAAATAAAAAGAAGTTTGGCTTTGATTATTAGTTGCTTGGTCCTAATTTGTATGGGACCGGTGAAAGGACACTCCAAATATTCTTAGCTTCAAATTTATAATATATATTAATAAAAAATCTGTCAACCATTTTCTTGGATGAATTCTTGTCTAAATGGGACACTCCAAACGTCGTCATGATCCTACGTGTCAAAACAAGTGATGATCCATGGAATTTGGTTTCAATTCTATGAATAGCTTACAATAATTCAATATACTTTATTAAATCTAGCTCCAATAATGGTTCAACTTTATTATATGTTAAAAATCATAGATTCACATTATGACGCTGGATCCATATAGACCGTTTTTTGAACTTGATTGAGAGAGGAGTTCAATAGGTTAGTGTTAAGGTGTACAAATAAATCGATAATCCAAATAATTCGAACTTCATAAAAATTGAACTGAGTTATAGTTTTTTTTTAGAGTTTGAGTTAAATTATAATTTTATAAAATTCTTTTGATTGGGTCTGTTTTTGAATTAGCTACCCAATTTTTAATAAGTTCAATTCAACCCAACTAGAATTCGAAAAATGATATTATATATGTGTAAGATTAAATAACAAGATAATTAGTATATATATTGATAGGGATCATATACTAATAAAATAGATATTTAATATATTTGTAGGAAATCATGCATCAGTAGGATATGTACTTAGTATATTGGTTAGGGATCATGCACTAATAAGAGACAGGTCGTAGTTTGGGTTCGAATCTAGTATTATATAATTTTTTTTATAACCTAATAACCCAATCCAACCCTATTGAAACATGTTAATTGATCAATTCAAAACATTTAACTAATGGGTTGAAGTAAATTTATTAATTATATCAACTAACACTCATGTTCACTCGTGAGTTAGGAAATTTTGAAAAATATTCAACAAATGAAAATTAATATTAATTGGAGAGGAAACGATATCACAAAGGGTTGAACACCCGATCATCCTAGAGTTGGACAAGTTGATAAATTGAACAATACAAAAATTGAAGTTTGATCCAAAAAAATCTCATAAGTAAACTCAAATCATGTATATTCCTAGATTTTCTAATAAAAATTAATAATTATTTCATTCTTTTTGCTTTTTAGAACTTCAATAAAGGGTAGTAGAATTTGAATATTCCCGTAGGATATGCAAACTACTATTGAACTAAGCTTAATTTGGCCAATTTTTGCTTAGAATAATTTTCTTCCAACTTAACGTAGAACTATACAATAATTTTAAAACTGTTTCCATCATGAATTTCATTTAATATATATACACATAATTACGTGTTTGTTTATTTAAAATGAAATTATAATTTTAGTCTAGTTTTTTTTTAATCTTGTAAATCTCGAGAAACTTTGAAAATTATTAAGTATGTTTCTAAATTTAAAGAATGATAATTAAATTTATGAATATTTTATTTTGTGTCTTCATTATTAGAGAATTTATACTCGACAGTATATTCTACCCCATGTATTATATTTATAGCACAATTTTTAAAATAATTTATTTATAGCATGTGATTTTCTATCGGTGACTATAGAATGAGAGTAATATAACTCAATTTGAATTTTGTGCTAAAAATGAATTAGTTTTGATTTTATGGTATAGGTGGAAATATTTTGCCATTTTTTATTATACATGCAAAATCCCCTTATTATTATTATTATTATTGTTATTATTGTTATTATTATTTTGAAATGGGAAGAGAGGACAACAAACTCAACCTAAACGATACTTTTTCAAGACTAAATTCGTGATTATGAAATTGAAATAAATTACCACCAATTAAGATAACCAACTGATCACTAACTTATTGATTATTTTGTGTTTTGTTTTTTTAGTAACTAAGTCTTCATTTTAGGTTTAATAGATCAAAGGCATATTCAAATTTTAAAATTTGAATTACTCTATATATATATGATTGAATTTTATATTTAATAGAGTCTCAAATTTTCAAAAGTAAGTTAAACTAAAATAATTGTCGGATAGATTAATGATTTCACTAGACACCCAATTAAAATTTTAAAGACTCATTTGAAATAAACTAAACGTTTAAAGTTCTATTAAATATTTATAGTTCAAGATTACATACACACAATTTAATAGCTTCAATTTTTAAAGGCAAACTTTTTATTTATTTTTATCCAAATTTATAAGAGTTGAATTGGGTGTGGCATTGTCGAAGTTCAAATCTCTCATTCTCAAACATTATCTAATTATTAAAAATATATATTTAATTATTTTTTCAACTTTATAGTATATGTTCTTAAAATTTGTTTAATATTTTCAAAGTAAGTTGATCAAATTCTTTAACAAACTTGAACTAGTCAAAGTTCCAATGACCAATTTTAGTTTTTACTTTTTTTAGTTTTGTTGCATTTTGATCGTTGTACTTTCAAAAAGCATAAAATTAGTTCTTGTAAAAAAAATTAAAATTAATATGAATCAAAATTAATATTAATAATATTAGAAAAAATAAAAATAAAAAATCAACAAAAACTTACTTGGACAATTTAAACTTTTATATGATAGCAAATGAATTAAAATTGAACATATTAAAATTTAAGAATCAAAATAATACAAAACTCAAATTATAAAAATCAAATTTTTCGGTGAAGTATTTTGAAGCCCAAGCGATTCGTGAGGGGCTTCAAGTAGGTGAAAGATAAGGCTTCTTTTAACCTTCTCATCTTGATCAAATTCGATTGGTTAGAGGTTATAAATTAATGAGATTGGTTTGCATGCCCAAGATTATTCTGAATTTGGTGATATTATTCACATCTCTTTCTTGGCTATGGAGGTTAATGTGATAGTCTTAAGCATGTTGGACCAATGTTATAATAGAGTAACTCATCGTTTCGCTACCTCAATATGGTGAATAATCTTATTGCAAATTTGTTGGTATCTTCATTAAAATATAAAATAAAATAAAAGCATAATGATGTGTTGTCTTTTTTTCTTTTTTCTTTTTTTCATGTAGACACTTCCTCAAGTGAACAATTATTTTTATAAGAATATAATATTTAAAAAATCAAGAAATTGAGAGCCATTTATTTATAATAAAAAAATTAAAAATTAAAAAGGAAAAAAGGAAAAGGAATTATGAGCCATTTATTTTCAAAAAAAAAGAGAGAAAATATATATGGGGAGCCATTCTACATGCTATTAAACGGTTGAAAAAATATGTGAGTTTATCTAATTTTTAATTGTTCAAAAGGTAAATTATTGTGATACAAATAAAACCGAGACACATTAATTAGATAAAAAGAATATTATACAATACATTAGTGATGACAATTATCTCCCTCAATATTAAAATATTACAAATTTGAATATACATAGACAAAAAAAAAATCCAAATAATGGTGAGAAACATAACTATTTTTCATTTTTTTTCTTTTTAGATATGACCTTTCATGTACTAAAAGAAAAATATGACCCTTCGTAGAAATAAATTTAATTTAATTATAAAAAAAATATATACTCGTTATTTCATATCCACAAAATAAAAACCCAAGCGCCACTTCACATTTTTTTGGTAGGTTCATGTCCTCCTAACTTACCCAATTGAAATATGACCCCTCTCTCTTTCTCTTTATTTATTATAATCATATGCCAATTGAATTAGTTTGTTGATATTAGAAAATGATAGCAAAAAAATCTACAATAGCGACAACCATCGACCAAAGAATATCATTAATGCGTACGTTAATTGCAAAAATCTTCTTGACCATACCTTAAATGTGTGAATGCTATACTCCCTACTAAAAGGTCAACTATTTAAAATTTTACATTATATATTGTTGAACTCCTAAATAATAACAATAACAATTGAATTCAAAATGTATTCTCAAAAAATAAAAATAAAAAAATAAAAAAATCCACATTATGTGAGTGTATGAATTAAACATCAAAGATATTTTAATTTAATTTTTTTTAGTACAATTTAATCTTAATTAATCAGTCGAGCTAATCTTAAAATTGACACAAAATTATGAATTCAACTAGTAAACTATTACAACTATTGAATTTCATACCTAGTTATTGACTTAAATAATTGAGTTTGGATTTCTCATTTTTCTAGGAGTGATATCAGATTCATGGTCAGGTTAATTACAAATAGATATTGGTCAAATTTGAGATTTTTTTAATCAACCAATGAGAACAATTAACTGTGACAGAAATTCAGTATTTAACCTTCAAAATTTAATACCCTAATAACATATTGTATAACTAATAACTATGAGGTGATTGAAATCCCTTCTCTAATGTTACTAAAAAAAAAAAAAAAAAAAATCAAATGCTCCTAAATAATTGAAGAGTTTGAATGGCACGTCATCGCCACGTGTCAAATATTCAAAGGCCAACTTAATGGGCTCCTCAAGCTACGTGGGCCCCTAATGATGTGTACATTTGTGGTAACTTGGTCTTACACGTGGATGAGCTGGAATAAATTTCTGGTACTGGAATTGCCCCAACGAATCTCCTCATAATACATATATAGATAGAGAGGGTAATGTTGAATAAATTAAAACTTAGAAACTATTAGTATAATGTTGAATAATAAATTAAGACCACAATTTTGATGATTGTGTGTTTATTTAGTCTTTTTTAAGTTTGTGAAGTTTTACTTATGTACGTTATCAAACATTTAATTTCATTATAATAAGTCATTGTTGCAAACATCGTTTTCAAATTTTATTTTGCTAATTTTTTTTATTGAAATGCTAATATGATATAGTAATTTAGAGTAATTATAACTGACGTGGAATAAAAATGTGAGCCAGTTCAATAAAATAAAGATTGGCATACAAAAAAAAGTTTTGATGTGATAGGTCGCATTACAGGGATGGAGAATAATTATGAGGTTGTTTTCAAAAAGCAAAATATGAGGGTGTGAATTTGAGGTGTATGAATGAACATAGGAGAATGAAGTCCCATGACACCAATAGAAGTTATACAATTTATTAATCAAAAGTTTATAAGTTTAAACCATTTTTTTTAAAACTCAGAAATCAAAGTGTTAATCTTCTATACTCAAAGGTCTAATACCACATCCTAAACTCTGGATTCGAAATGCATCAAGAGTTTTCTAGTTTAACCTCTTCTTAATGGTCTCGAATCATGAATATCCAAGGGAGCATACTTCAAAATCTGTAGTCTCAACTGACTGAGCTATCCTTCGAGGACAATAAGTTTGAATCCCTCAATCCTTTTTATATTAATGAATTTTTTAAAAAAACAAAATGGCGCCATATAAGTAGCAAATTGGCATATAATCTTAGACCATGAAATCCTAGGTTTGATCTTCAACACTGAAACATTTGATTATAGACCATGAAATCCTAGGTTTGATCTTCAAACACTGAAATATTCACGTTGTACTAAAAGAATCCTAACACTAATGGGCCACAAGCTTCCGAAGCCCACAACAACCAAGACAATTTCCTGCTTGACACATGATAATCAAGAGATTATAAATTTAAATTTCTATTGCTAAATTTGGTTAAATTCAACAAGAAAAAAATGCCTCCACTTCGGTCACAAGCGAACGTTACCGAGTTTGGCTATGCTCCTACCTTAAAAAATTTATTACACAAGCCAACTCATGTATTTCCATTTCAGGAAACTTGTTTTTTAAATAGGTGATTACTATGAGAGCTTCTCTTGACCACACTAAACCACCCATAATAATTATATTGGTTTGCATTCTATTGTATCCCAATTTTAAATATGGGATTTTAACTATCAAAATTCACCTAAGCTAATATAAAATTTAAATAATAAAATATATATATATATAGAGTCTAAATTTAGCCCACAAAATTTCTAAAAGCATTATAAAATCTTCAGTCATTCTTTGTTATTTTCAGAAAAAAAGGAAGAAAAAAAAAACTTATAGAAGAAGAGATAGCACATGAAAGAAAAAGAAGCCTTGCGCTGGGACTCTCCTCTATGACTTGGCTTTCAATCCAATGCATTAATCAATTCTTCTTCTGCATGTACCTACAAAAAAAAAATAAAAAAATAAAAAATACCCAAACATTTAATTTTATAATACAAAGTGTCACTTCTTCTCCATTAACTATCCGAATGTAGGTCAACAAATTTATATATATATATATATAAAAGAATTACACATGCCTGCTTCTCTCTCTATATATATATATCACCTGAAAAACAAAAGCTTTTTTCTGTTATGGAATCAAGTGGGGTGGAATTGATTCCTTATCTTCTTCCTTTGATCCTAGAGAACAGAGACATAAACAAGAACAAAAAGATGAACAAGAACAAGATACTAAAAATGAAGCTAAAAACAACAATCCAATGGTGAAGCACCCATAACCAAGAACGCTGAATTTATTTCAATTCCACGCAGGGTGTTTCGGGTGTTTTTGCCCACGCGACTGGGCTCGGCGATCCTTACACATTGGTACCTCTTTAAATTCAAATAATTCTGCCTTGACTTTGCCGATATGGGATACTTGCAACTTGAGAAGCCCATTTGAAGGCTCTATTTTCACAAGCCCAAACAAACCTGCATACCTGTTTTACAAAGAATCATACCACAATTCAAACTATGATATTCTTTCGCATAATAATAATATCTAATACAAGTTTATCCCCCTTTTAAGAATAAAAGTCTATTCTTTAAAATAATAATTATAAATAATGTATTATCTTAATACACGTCGTCAAGAAAAAAGAAAGGAAGGAACGTACCAAAAATTAAACAAACAGGAGGAATTGGTTGTTGGATAAATCTCAACTTCGCCAAGAAATGCGATGATTTAAGTGAAACATTTCGTACATTTACTAAGTGGAAATAGTCACCATTGTCATACACATCACAAGAGCCCCCCCAAATCACAACAAACTATAGCCTTGTATTCTTTACATCTTTTGTTCTAAACATATAATAAAAGTAACCTACTTGATACAGTCTAACCACGTACACAAGAAGTGATACTATTCTAAACATCTTTTGTTCGGTCGAAAATCTCGAGCGTCTTTCAATCTCCTTGTGCATCTAGAAATTTTCATGCACCATGTTATATCTCTTCTATCTTCAAAATTATGATCGTATCGTATATGTGTTATTATATAGTAGCCCAGAACTCCATCCCCATCTTCCGTTTTAGCCATGAAGGACATCATAAAACTGAACTTTGTGACAGAATTTAAGGCTAAGTCAATCTCTTTTGGTGAAAAAAGAAATCTCTTTTCGTTCTCTGTTTTTAAAAACGTAAACTGTGTGAGGCTAAGTCAATTGTAAGCTCTGTTTTTTTTAATTTAAAAAAAAGTCATTTCCACTCTCGCAGTTGCTCTTCTCCTTCAGCTTATAAAACCAATTTGAACCCTTCTGATAAGAAATCATCCCTGAAAGAAACAAATGAAATTCATGCTCCAAATCACACTTCCATAAAATTTAACAAAAGTGACTAAATGAATTGGCCACAATACTAACAATGCACATAGATGGATCCTGGGTCTCTTAGCCTAAACATTTGTATAGCAGTAAAGTAACTCAAGTGCCAGATTGAATATTCATCAGTAAAATGGGAGAATATAAATGGACATGGACAGGGAGAAATAGAAACAAGAACAGAAATGATTTCAAACAAAGGATATATTAATAACCTCTTCTCTTCAATGTTCTTTACAGCATTTTCTTTGTAAGCATCAATTGAAATAAGGCTTTCCACTAATGTTTCTGCTTCAAAGCTATGAGGCAGCCCATTAAACCCAGCATCATGCATTGTTTGACTGTGGAGATCATACCAGATGAGCTTTCTACAATTCTTCAGAAAAAGAATTTCACGGCCAGTCTTTGAATAAAACAATGGTTTCATACACTTAATGGAGCCAACGACATCAACTTGAGTAACAGTGAGAAGTTTCGTCCATGACTGCTTAACTCCATACTCCTTCATCACCCAAGCATCAAAACGAACACGATCATCATTTGCAAGCAAACAAAGACACCCACCTAAAACATCCACATGAATTTCACAGTTGCTATCAATAAGCTCCGGCAAAGGAATCTTATTGAATTTATCAGTTCCAAAATCAAAAGCCACCACTAAATAAGGCAAGCGGCCCAGATTCTCAGTCACAACCCAATGTAAGGCACCATTGACAAAAACCCCCATATTCGAGCTATACAGATTGTAATTCATACTTTCAATGGACATCCAACAAAACTTTCTCAAACTAAAAACCTTAACCTTCGAATCAAAATTCACAGGGTCTAATCCTATATGCTGCGAAATTTTCAAGAGTTTAAAGTCATCGCGAGCAGAATCATACCCGAATCCATAAGCCTCGACGGAGAATCGAAAGAGACCATCAGGGCGACTCTCCGGCGGCAGAGACGGCAATATACGGTATTTCCTAATCGATGGATTCCACAGAGCGAAGTCTTCAGCAATGTTACAGATGCACAAAATGCCATTACAAGATCCCCAAATCCTAATCCGACTGCCGTAGCACATCAGAGGGTGAATAAGCTCCACGGCAGATCCGAACAGGTCGAGATCGACGGAGAAGAGATCAGAACTCTTACGGATGATAAGGCAGCGATGAGTTTTCGATTCGATCGATTTCTTAAGCTGAAGATTGACGAAATTGGAGCAATCGATGAGGCGCTTCCACGTCTTGGAAACGCGCCGGAAGCATAAGATGACCTTCGCCGGTAATCGGCAGATTATATCGGTGAGAAGTTCCAGAGGTATGTCCGCCATGGCCGGCGAAACTAGCAAGGATTGAGAGGTCAATCCAGATTAGGGTTTTCTAGAGAGCACAAGTTTGAAGAAGAAGAAGAACCACAACATAACAGTTCCTAACCCATTGGTTGTGTTTGGCAGATTTTTTTATCATTCATCATCTACCTTTGCAAGATAAGATTCTTCGTTTGGCTACAACAAAAAGAATGTAAAATAACACTTATACCCTTTTTGCTATAGATTCATAGTTAATTTTAATCCGATTCAATAAATATTAATAATTTTACCCAACCAATTAATGACTTGGTGTTTTATTTGGTGGTAACGTGAGGATGATACATATTATTTAATAGTATTTAAGTTCTCCTTTAATAATTATTTTCTTTTTTGTTTTTTATTTTTAAAATTTAAATTTATAACAACTATCTTACTTTATATTTTTTCTTATTTGGATATCAATCTCTTACCTATATTTTTAAAAATCAAATTAAAAATTTTAAAATCGAAAAAATGTAGCTTTCAAAAAAAAAAAAAAATTTTTAATTTATTTAGCATTCACATATTGTTTTAAGTAAAGATAGATATATTGTAGGAAAGATAAAATATATTATAATAAATTTGAATAAAAGTAAATTTAAATTTCAAAAACAAAAAATCAAACACACGATCTAATTATACTTTTTTGTTAAGTTTTTGCCTCTTTAAACTACAAATTTAATCAGTACGGTCACGAATCACGGATCGTGTTTGTGTCAACTAGGCCCATGGATTTCAAAAGTATAAATATGCATAAACTATTAATTTTGGGAAATAGTAGGAAATTGCTACTTTGTATTGGAGTTTAAATGAATGGCTAAAAAAAAATCAAGAGGAGAGAGATAAATGTTTTCCTCCCAAAGAAATAGTGAGAAAATTAGCATTTTTCCTAAATCTAAGCTAACCAGCCACTTTTTATTTTTTTTAATATTGCAAAAAATAAATACTAATCATAGTTAGTTAGGCAGAGATCCCTAAGATTATGGAGAGTTGGCTGAACATTTGTAGATCACAAAAAAAAATTAATATGTCGATCAAACGTGCCATAAGGAAAAAAAGAACAAAAACAAAAGGTCAATCTTTACAATTTGTTGTCAACAGTCCAAAAGTCACGTTCGATTTAAAGGCGTGTACAAACAATTCCTCAATTCCGATCTAGGTAAAACTCTTGATCATTCCAATTTGCATGAACAATTCAATAGTTCTTCCACCCTCATTCAAAAATAGTTCAATCCTTCTCTCTCGTCGTCCCGCTTTAACAACATAAGTTGATCTTCAAAGGTCTCGATCGATGTGACATTGTCATCACGTACTCTTCATTCTGAAAAATAAAATAAAAAATTTGTATTTAGGTAGAGGGTTTAATGCACCACATAGTCTGCGAACACAATAAACAATCACATATCAAGTACATAATACAGTGTGGGCAATGACAGTACACTAGATGTACAGATAGACTCCATAACATACAATATATAGACAACAGAAAACGGTTTTAGCTAACTCACATAGCATATAACATTTTACAAGATAAAATTGGAAAAAAAAATTGTATTCTACTGGGGGGTTTAATGCATCACACACTATAAAGTTCAAGTGTTTTATACAAAACACAGTTTTTGAACACAATAACAAGTACATATGGAGCATAGAATACAGGGTGGATGATAGCAGTACACTAGATGTACACATGCACTCCATAACATACCATATATAGATAACAAGAAACGGTCCTAGCTAACTCACATAGCATATAATATATTCCCGCTAAAGTTGAAACATATATTCATACTAGTAGTACAAAGGAAGTACACAAAGATACGTTTTACGCTACAACCTAGGCGAATGTAGCTACCAACCCAGAAAATATTTAGCAACATAGTATATATACAACAACTATGTCGTCCGGGAAGTACCGATTTCAGGATTTCCTCTTGCTCGGCAGGTGCTTTCTTCGCCCCCTCGTGAGTCTTTGCCTTTTCCTTCATGTCTCCTTTGGCATGTGCACTTGGAAGGTATTAACATCATTGCAACAGACACTAAACACAATACGCAGCAAGGATGACAACTACATTTACTAACCTTCACGGGCTTTGTTGTTGGATTGCCTTAAGGTGGATCTTCATCATGGGTTTGCTCATCATCAGACGAATCCTCTATCGTGTCCTCCTCATCATTGCTGCCGTCGTCTCCCAAACTCTGGTCCCTTTCATTTGTTGAGATATTTTTCCAAATCATTTTTAATTTACTAAACAAAACAATGAGGTGGTTGTACGGTTTATATGAAGGGAATGTATAGCAATACTTTGTCAACGTTAAGAACAATATTTCAAAATTACCTACAAAGTTGAAATTTACAAAATCTCTAATTTCAAGATATATTTTCAAAAGTTGGAATTGTCAACTTTAATTATTTTGACTAAGGTTTTTTTATAATTATTTATTATGTTTTAGATTTTTCTAGATTTAGTTACAAAATAATCTATTTAAAATAGGTTGAAAAAATGTAGGAGGTGTATAATTGTCAATTAATTCCCTAATTAAACATTAATAAAAAATCATAATTAAAAAATGACATAAATTTAAAGTATAATGATTAGTAACCATGGTTTTAATTAATTTCTAATTCCTAGCCATTTTACTAGCTGTTCCATTAATTTTCAATCAAAAAACATGAACTTTCAAAATGGTAAATAAGTCTGTAGGATTTCAATTTAATGTTTGTAGACCTTTTTTTCCGTTTGATTAAATGTTTGTAAATCCTCCATATATTTAAATCCTTTTCAATGTTGAGCCCAATAATTTGTGGATTTTTTAAAAAATATTGTTAGCAATAAGGATATGTTTTTTTCAAATAAATTTAATTCACAACTATTGATATTATACATTATTGTTAAAGATACTTACTTTATTCTATATTAAAATAGTTATAAATTCTTGATATATTTATAAGATATGTGTGTTACATGCTTTTCGATTGATTTTAAGTAGAAATTGAACCTCAAATTATCTAATTTGCTTGATATATCATATTAGATAAGTAGAGAATGAAGACAATTACACATGATATATGCATAAGAAACAAATAAATTAGTTAGTTAATCGAGAATTTCATCTCTATGGCTCGTGAGGGCTTCCTCAATATGTTGGGTGCAAATGTAGTTTAGATCCATTGTTTCTTCTAATCATTTTTATTACTCAGAAAATTATAAGTTAAAATATCATTTTAGTTGTTATTTTTCTAATATGTCATGCTTTTTACTGTCCAATTGTAATCTTTGTATCTTTATTAAAGCTTAAAATTAGTCTATAAATTTTGGGTAAAACATATATATATATATATTTTTTTTTTTGAACTAATTTTAATCAAAATTATGGTTTCAAAAAAAAAATGATCAAAATTAATTTCAAATTTATTAAAAAGACCAGCTTCAAAATTTAAATAGAATATAATGTTGAATCAAAATCGAGAACTATAATGTAAATCTAATAACAATACCATAGTGATGAATATAATCAAAAGTAAAGGAGTAAGGAGAGGAAATTAACACAGTAAAGTGGTTCGGACTAGCCTACTCTACTGTTCAGAGTGTGAGATGATCAATTTTGATCACTCACTCATAATTATCATTGATAATATCAATAGCTCTCAAATTTGGTGGCTAGAGTTTCTCTCAAATGAAGAAGGAGACCTATGATGCTTTATATATGATAACGCAATCACACACCCACATGATTATTTAATCTAATCCCAAAACTAACCCAAGATTCATCTAAACTAGATTAATACAATTTGACGTGTAATTCACATTTAATATATAAAATTTAAATTTGACATCTGAAAGTAAAAATGATTAAAATCAAATAAACTATAAAATAAAGCAACCAAAATGATATTTAAATTATAAATACTTAATCTCACTAACCAATTGATTAAGGAGATCTTGTTGAACAAAAATATTGTGCCTTCAATCCATAGTTCCCTAAGAATTAAATTTTTATAAATTTATTTAATAATCAAATAGTATAAGACCATTAATCTCGTAACAATAGTCCAAGTCATAAAGTTGGCTTGGGTACATGATGATATTTATTATTATTTTAAAAAAAATTGTGGAGAACAAGCACTTATGATATCAAACCAATATTGATCAAATTTAATAATATTACTCTTAGAAGATGAGATCAAAACATCTTCAACCACATTAATAACAGCCAAATGCTTCAAGTATTCCAAAATACATCATCCAACTTTCTTAATAATTCAGATATTCCCAACTCATAAAACCTCAATAAACCAATAGAAAATCAATGAAGAAAAGAAAAACAGCACATAAATTAAACTAGTTGACCCACAAAGCTGATGATGACTGTATTTTCCATCTGATCTCTCTATTCTTCACTCTTCTCTTCTGCAACCTCAGCTGGTTTCTCTTCTTCAACTGGTTTCTCTTCCTCTGCTGCGGCCGCCTCGGGTTCGGCAGCAGGCTTGGTGGCTGCAGGCTCCACCGCCTCCGGTTCGGCAGCAGGCTCGGCGGCTGCAGGCTCTTCTGCCTTTGGCTCTTCTGCTGCAGGCGCTGCTTCTTCTTCTTTCTTTTCTTCCTCCTCAACTTTGAGTTCCTCTACGGGCTCCGCAGCTTCAACCGGAGCTTCGACCGGTTCACTTGCCTGCAGGGTGAATCCAGAAAATTTATTTATTACTTTCTTTTATATACAATCTTTTTCATTTTTTAAATTTTAACACAAACCTTGTTGTCTTCTTGTTCTGGCTCTGGAGCTTCAGGCTTTGGTTCTTCTACGACGGCTGGCTCAGCCGCCGGAGCTTCTTCACTGGCTGGCTGTTCCTCTGGGACGCTCTCCTCCGTCTTGACCACCTCTGGCACCTCGGTAGTTTCCGGCAAAGCTGTAACTGATGTATCAACCTATAAAACCAAGTCTCGCATGTTGAATATCTCACTTAAAAAATTATTAATTGTCTTGTTGTTGATTTATTTTAAAATAAATCTTATATTATCTAATATAGTATTAGAATAAACCCAAAAAAAAAAAAATCAAACAATATTTGGTTCAAAAAATTGAGTTTCATTAAAAAAAAATCAAGCAAATAGAAGGCGCATGTTGAGTGATTTTTCTCATCATTGATTAGTTTTGAAATATAACCAAATATAATTAAGACATAAACAAACAAGAAAGGAAGAGACTAACCAAAGACTAACAAAACTATATGAAAATTTCTAATTCATCAAAAATTTCCAAATATTGAAAAGGAAATGTTAGAACATAAAATTTGGTCATTGCTAGTACTTGATCTAAGATAAAGACTCCATGTTCAAATTGGTGTCCAAAGTTTAGCAAATTAACATAGTTCTACGATAATTTTGGACAAGGGATTTGAACGTATGACCTTTTATATTAGAGAGAATATAAACTAATTGTTTAGTTTATGATCAAAGGGATTGAAGCCCTTCTTAAAAGATCAAATTAAAACTTTTGAAGAGGGAGATATAAATGGGGTTACCTCAACAGTGGCCATTGAAGAAGAAAAAGGGAAGTTTTAACACAAAAAAAGAGGAAAATAAGAGGGAAAGAGAACAAAGAGAGAGGTTTTGTAAGTGAGAGAGATGAAGAAACTATATGAATGTGAGAGCTATTTATAGGGTAAAGAGTGAATTACCAAATTAAAATT
Source organism: Sechiopsis laciniata (assembly GCA_037833695.1). NCBI lineage: Eukaryota > Viridiplantae > Streptophyta > Magnoliopsida > Cucurbitales > Cucurbitaceae > Sechiopsis > Sechiopsis laciniata. The sequence continues at coordinate 3,796,867 of JBBMKA010000005.1, forward strand.
AAATTAAATATTATATATTGAGTGGGAAAAAAAAGAGAGAGAATCTTATGCAAAATAGGACATTTCAATTGAGTGACACAAGTATAAGGACGCTGGTTTTGTCCAGTTGTAAATGTTTTCCCTTTACCAATTATTAATGGGTTAAAAGTACATTATTTTACATCTTAATTTTAATATAGGTTAAAATATCATTTTTCACTTTCAAAAATATATATATAGTAATTTAATCTTAGTCCATGTATTTTTTAATACTACTTAAAATCAATTTTTATGATAATTTTAGTGTTGATTTTTCTTTTAAATAGATTATTCTTTATTAATAACTTTAGTTCTATAAATTTTACAAATATATCCATTTTCTTGTATTAAATATATTATTATTAAATCAATTTTACTTTGAAAAAAGTATCAAATTTATCATAAACTCTAATTATAAACTTTATTGAAACTATATAGTCTAATATGGAATGAAGTACAGAATATAAGGCCTTTTGTTCTTTAATATTTATAAATACACAAAGTTTTTCTTTTATAGGTTTTTAAGAAATAAAAAATGAATGAAATATCTCATATGAGCATCATGCTTTTTTCTTTTGAGTTGGTTTGTGTGTGTTTTGAGCATGATAACATGGGCTTGCATGATTGACAATTTTCTTTGGGCATGCATCCCCCACACCACACCACACTCTTTTGGGTTTTTTCTTTTTTTCTTCCCTATTTTACTACTATTACGTTCACCTTTTTCATGTATCAAATTTCAAAATAAATAAATAAAACTCACTTGAAAATGACTTTTTTAATTTTCCCTTTTGTTCATTGTTGATAGAAATGAGAAATTAGGATCCCTTTATATATGTTTTTAAGATTTAAGATATGTTGATTTTAATTGTTCTATACTAATTTGATTTACATATGATTTGTTTATCTAACTTTTTAAATGTGAATTACAAAGGCACACCTATAATTGTTTTATAAATCATATTATAATTTCTCGAAATAAAAATCATACTACATTTTAAAAAATTATATTAGACACTTATAACTTTTAACATGCTCAACTTTACCACTTTAATAGATTTAATATATTAAAGTGATAATTTAACGATCAGGTTGAGAAAAAAATAATAATTTTAGTTTTTCATTAAAAATAATCAATATATATATATTAAATGTAAAAATATTCATAGAATATTAAATAAGTTAAATAAAAAAAATAAAAAATAAAAAAAGAAGAAGAAAGAAAACGAAATGGTTATGAATAAAGCTGTATATACAATTTTTTATATTTTTTTTAATAATGACTAAACAACTCTTAATTACCTTCTCCACATTTGTTCTAATTTTGCAAACATGAATGCCACGAAAAGAAGAGATCCATCCAGCTAGAAAAAAGCCGGGGCCCACTTGTGTTGGCAAATAATCACAGCCACGCAATTGGGCCCCTCTTTGTGGGTCCCGCAGATATGACTGCTGACGTGGCTGGCAATATTTTTTTCCTTTTCTTTTTCATGTTAGGCGAGATTTCGGGTAGAGTGGATATGGAAAGCCGACCCTTTTTCCATTTTATTGAATGAGAATTATGAGCGTTAAAAAAAGAAGAGAAATATGAGGGCCCACATGTAGCTGTCTGCCAGATCGGAATGCTCGTGATATGGGGCCCACTCTGCCGCCCTTCTACTGTGCCACGTCAGATCTCAGTGTCGTTTTAATCCGTGGCCATGATCCCATTATAAATTTAATATTAATTAAATTCATTAGGCGAGAGGGGTGTACCTCTGAATCTTTTGCTTTAATGAAATTTTAATTTATAACTATATACTGATAAATTTTAGTTTGTCGTTTCGTACTAAAAAAAATAAAAAAACTTATCATTCAATAAATATATAATTAGTTTATAGGATTTTAAAATTAGATAAATTTTGAAAATAGTCAATTTGACGAAATAAGTGAATACAAATGAGTTAATCATGTGCTTATGACCATAGTGTGATTTAGGTAAATAATGAGATAAAAATGGGTTGAATTTAATCTAGTCAACAAAATGCAAAAAACATATCATTTTTCTATGTATAATTTTTTTTTTTTTTAAGTTCAAACTCTCGTAACATAGCATAACTCTAATGTTATTTTCTACAACTTAATAAAACTCAAATCGTTGTTCCTTATTTTTTGTTGAATAAAAAAAAATTACTCTCCCAAATAAGAGAAGAGTTATCATAAGAACTAAATTTTAAATTTCTTCCATTTAAATTATAAAATCAATTAATCCAACATTAATGTCAAAGAAAATTAGAAGGTTAATTTTTTTTAAAAGAAACTCTATGTAGCAACTTGATTACTAAATTTTACATAATATTATACAGCTATGATTTTGTTTGACTAAAACTAAAAAAAAACACTAATCGATTGATTAATTCTTTATTACTGGAAAAAAATGATTGATTAATTCTTTAATTCAGCATTTATAAAATCGAAATCGCTGACACGTTGTTGGTGTTCTTGAACCCATTCCAATTTTCTGTTTCTACCATTTGCGAATGTCTCCTCCATTATGGAAACTTGTTTTTAAATAAATGTCCCATGGAAATAAATTACTAAACTTTGATCCCCGCAATCACATTTGAGAGTTTTAACCAACCTTAGAAAATCGAGGAAACGTCTTTCTATTCATGTATTTTTTAAGCACAAAATTTCAAGTTAAATTTCAATTGTGTTTTGGGAATACTACACATGTGAGGGTAGACGATTTGAATGAGATAAATAAAAATGTATTAATCATTTCTTTGTATAACAAATGAGATGGGTCTATAAGGATTCGAAGTATTAGCATCTTAGTTCCGTTTGATAACTATTTTATTTTAGTTTTGGGTTTTTTAAATTTAAGTCTATAACAATTATCTTACTATATGTTTTTTTTTTTTAATTTGGATATCTACATTTTATCTATATTGGTAAAAACCAAACAAAAATTTGAAAACAAAAAAAAAACTTTTCAAAACCTTAGTTTTTGAAATTTGGTTAGCAAACGTATTTTCTTGAAAAAAAATTAATACATTATAAAAAATATGAAATACATTATAAGAAATTTAAGTAAAAATAAGTTTAAATTTCAAAAATAAAAAACAAAAAATCAAATAATTAAGAAACTTGTTAAATTATGTTTTGATTGCCACGGTTCTCAATTTTATTATTTTTACTGTAATTTTATTCCAACTTTACTTTAATCGTTACATTTGTTAACATGTGGCTGTATATTTCATTATAAACTTCTCATTGTTATTTTTTTTTTTTTTTGTTAAAATAATTTTATTTTGGTCGGTAGACTTTCAATGACCAACTTTCGTGG
>JBBMKA010000005.1:3802357-3815474 GCA_037833695.1 Sechiopsis laciniata
AAATAGTTGGGAATCTCTTTTTTAGTCCCCTCTGGGGTTTGCCCCTTCTTGGAATTTCAGATTTTAAGGAAGTTTTTATCCCCCCCCCCCCCCCAAAAAAAAAAAAAAAAAAAAAACTAATAACATCAGTTATCCATTACAAACGATACTTAGTAGTTCAGTCTTAAAACTACCTCAGCCTTTAATTTCCATGAGGACCAGCATGCAGTAGTCTCTCTAGTTTTTTGAAAATTTGTGAATGGAATAATCATATTGAATGAACAGGTGTATGCAATATCGTGGTCATTAGATTTACTTATTAGCATATCGACCCATCAATGATAATCTATTTGAATTTAGTAGTTTTGATATAATATTAGGCTTCAAAAGTACTTTTTCCTTGTCATGTTTGCTCATATTTTGTTTTTATGGAATAAGAAATGACTTCTTTGAACAAAAGAAGAAGTGAAAAAGAAAAAAGCTTTTATCCTCGGAGGGCAACTCCACTAAGTTCAATGGCGTTAAGGCACTTATTTCAACATTTGGCCACAAGAGAACAACTAAGAAAGAGTGATCGATACTTTCCTCCCCATTGAAGCACATAACACAAACCGAGGAAGAAACTATTTTTGCAATCTATCTTGAGTATTCAAGATTTTATGAGACAAGACTCCACAAGAAAACTTTTCTTAGGAACACTAAACTTTCATATGAAATTAATGATGGTAGAGTTTAGTTTGTGACTAGTTCCGTTAACTTCCCGAAAGCTGAACATGTAATGAAAAAACCAGAATTTTCAAGAGACCAATAGTCTTCTGCTTTGTCAACTCCACCTCCCAACCTAACCGAATCAATCAAAGACACCAACCCGAGCAACTATCAAATTCTCTATCCTTAATGCTCTTGGTCCCAATAGTTTTGATCACTATTTGAACAGTCAGCCACTATAGCTTCCTTTTTTAAGAAATAAGGAAGAGACCTGGGAATGCCCTTCCAAAGATGAGCTTCCCACCCATTTATTATACCAAAACTTAATTATTATCTCACAATTCGCCTTATAATGAACAGAATTAACAAACAACACTGGTTTTTGCAATCGCCATCCAAGGCCGAACACCTTTAGGGAGGGCCATCCAACTAAGAGGCTCACACCCATAAATCCTAGCAATAATTTTCCTCATCAAAGCAGTTTCTCCTGCATAAATCTCCATAACCATTTTAAGAGGAGGGGCCGATGGTGTTTTTCCTTGCTTCAAGGAGCCAATCCCCACCCCCCATATTGAAAAGGCAGAGAAGTACACCCCTATTCACTGAGCGGTTTCTCTAGTTATAAGCACCCTATCCTAGAAGAAGTTGCTGACCACCTTTTCCATCTCCTTAATCACCTTCACTGACTGAAAAACTATTTGAAGTAGAATTTGCAAGAGAGTGACACCCACCCTCAGAGAGAATGTTCGCTTTATTTTGTCAATATTGTATCAAATATATTTCTTTCAGCAATTTTTTTGTATTCTTTTATTTTCATCTGAGCTATTTATGTAGATTCTCCTCCTTAAGGGTATGACTGGGTTTACTGATTCTTTGTAGGCATGTTTTGGAATCGCAGCACATGAAAAAGTTTTTTGATTATATTCAACTACCAAATTTTGACATTGCTGCAGATGCTGCCGCAACTTTTAAGGTTGTGTTTTATTCCAAAAACAAATGATTTTTCTTTCTATTTTTTTTTTGTAACTTACTCTTGGTATACCTGCATTCTCTTTCTTATTCTACCGAGTCCTCGAACATGCTAGAAAATAAATAAAATAAAATAAAATAAAAGGAGTGCATGGTTAGCCATGTTGCATGTCCGCAAGAACAGTTGTGGTGATGCTAGACTTACTTTGTTGCAGGAATTGTTGACAAGGCATAAATCTACAGTAGCTGAGTTTCTTTCCAAGAATTATGACTGGGTAATGTGTCTTTTTTTCTTCTGCTCCAGTCATTTGGTTTCCATTTGTATTATCTTCATTTCACCGTGAAATATATTTAGCTATTTCATAGTTTTACACTGTTAAGATTTAAAATCTCTGTCTCCATTGCATTCTGTTGTTCGTGGGTATCTGTTTTGTTCTCAATTTTTTCTGGAATACGGTTCTCAGTTATGCAATCTGGGGTTATTATATTCTGGATGTTTTTGTGCCTTTTGTGTCTGATGTTTTTCCTTAGCCTGACTTTTGTGCTGGTTCAGTTTTTTGCAGAGTACAATTTGAAGTTACTTGAGTCAACTAATTATATTACTAGACGGCAGGCTGTGAAGGTATGGTTACTTTAGAACTCTAGATTCTCTTATAACCATAACTCTGAAGGAAATTATATATAGGAGTTGAATGCCACTCGAGGTAAACTAATAACATTACTTGACAGCAAGCTGTTTGTGCTCTATTTCTTGCATTTCTATTCTACAGAGTGCTTGATCACCTCTCCCCCCATCTCAATATGATTTTTTCCAATTGATGATGTGTATTATTTTGAATTTGTCTCAATCTAGACTCTAGAAAACCATAATGTGAGTCTTTTAACGTGGTTGCTTATCATGAACGGATACCAAATTTTCGTTTCGAACCTGCACATTCGGTAGTTTCCAGCATATAACAGCTTGTATATGAAGATTTTCACTTTATCAGTGTTGAGCCCTGTGCAATCTTGATAACAACAGTAATTTCTCAATTTGATTTGAAAATTTGTTCAGCTGTTGGGGGATATACTGCTGGATAGATCAAATTCAGCTGTGATGACACGTTATGTGAGTTCTAGGGACAATTTGAGGATCCTCATGAATCTTCTCAGGGTTAGCCTCTCTTTTTTTTCCTCTCTGTGTATTCTTCTGAATTTTTTTTGTCCCGTCATCATCATTGATGGCAAATGGACCAAAGTATTCTGTGACCCATTGAAAATGTGTTCATGTTTGGTCTCAGTTTTCATATGTTCTAAGATGTTTTATGTGTGAAAACTTGCAGGAGTCAAGCAAGAGCATACAGTTAGAAGCATTTCATGTTTTTAAGGTAATGGTCTCAACCTGGTCTCTCAGAACTTGGCGAAGATTCCTTCTACCGTTTTATCTTTGGGCGGATAGCTCCGATTCCCTATTGCTGTTGAACTCCATAAAGGAAAGCTCTTTGTGACCTAGGTGTTTGGATGAGAAGTTAGTTTGAGGAGTTATTTTGAAGAGTTATTTTGAGAAGTTAGAAATGGAGGTTTTTGTAATAGCTCGTTTGGATATAGATTTTTATGGGAGAAAACTTGTTTAGATATGGATTTCAAATGAGGAGTTATTTTGAGTGATTCAAAATGAGTGATTAGAAATAAGTGGTTAGAAATAAGAAGTTATTTTGAGTAATTAGAAATGAGTAGTTAGAAATAAGGAGTTATTTTGAGTAGTTTGGATGTGTTTATTTTAGAAGTAGTTATCTTTCTCTTTGAAACCAATAGTATCTTGTCCTTCAATTCTCTTTGTACTTTTGCTTTCTTTTTTTTTTTTTGAGAAAATTGTAGTTTTGCGTTTATTTCGTAGGTTTCTATGTAACTCTTTTATATCATAAAAAAACAACTTTATGGTGAAGCGGGTTCTCATCGAAGCATGTTTATATGTCAACAGCTATTCGTGGCAAATCAAAACAAACCTGCTGACATTGTTGGCATACTCGTCGCAAACCGAAGCAAGCTTCTAAGGCTGTTTGCTGATTTCAAAACTGATAAAGGTACAACATATTCTTTGCACCATTTTACAACGTCCATCAATTCGCTTGGTTTTGTTCTCTCTTCGACAATTGTACATTACTTTGATCACAGAGGATGAACAGTTTGAGGCCGACAAAGCTCATGTTGTTAGAGAAATTGCTGCGCTTGAACCGAAAGGTCCATGAGAAAGAAAGAGGGATATGAATATCATGCGGTATTTATTTTTCTTCTCTTCTATGTCCGATTCGGTTGTCAATTATATATAGTTCAATCAGCTCTCCAAATGATGACTTTGGTGAAATGTTTTACAATACTAATAATGGGGGCTATCTATGTTTTTGGTCTTTGCTCTCTGTATACTAATAGTTTGAAGATTCAACATATATGTATATTATGAAAGACATTGTTTGTGCACGGTATATAAATAAAGTTTTATTGTTATAGTTTGCGAACCGTGTTTGAGCGGATTCAAATTAGATGTCTGGAAATAAAGATAATTTTAATAATCTTTCCGTAAAATTAATCCAACACAAGTGTTTTCAGAGAGGATTGAAGTGTTGGGGGTGTCTTGACAGTGTCTCAGTTTGCGTTAAGGTTTTTATTTAGACTTTATCTGTTCACTTGTGTGTTTCATTGATTTTCAATTTGATGATTTCGACATATTTTCTTAAACACCTTGCTTGCTTAATTACCTAAAAAGTAAGCATATATATACACATATTTTGACTCTTTAACTTTTAAAGAACATATACAAATATTTTGACTCTCAACTTTTAAAGATTTTCTAGTTTATCTCTCTTCTTTTTCTTTCATTTTAAAGATTTAAATTAGTTACTTTTTCTATTAGTATTTGAAGAATACTTATCTCTTTTGTATAAAGAAGCAAACCCTTCTTAAAGTATACGTGACAATAAATTTGTGGCACCAAATGATGTCACATATATCTTAGGAAAGGTTTGCCTCTTATTCATAAGAAAGACAAATATTCTTTTTATTATTTTTCTCAAAATTTTGCCACCTTTTCGCTTTTTTTAGTTGGTCAAACTTAACCAAAAGTCAAACTCTTGAAAATATTTTTCCTAAAATTTGATTTTGAGTGGGTGTGATTGTATTAGAGATGATTTAGGTTCGGTTTTTATCGGTTTTGTACAAATCTGACAATCAAACCAATATCTTCGGTTTTTAAAAAATTGATCCGATCCAATGTCTAATCAAGCATAGAACTATTGGGTCGATTTTTAATTGGTTCGGTTTTCAATAGATTTAATCCAATGTCCGATTCAATGTTCAATAAAGTATGATTATGCTTAATTTTTCACATGAATTGAATTCATTTTTTCATTTTTCAAAATAAAAAATTACAGACAAACAATAACTTATAAAATCTTAAAATTTTCTATAAAGGTAAATAACTATGGAGAATAGATGAATTTTACCAGGCTTACTTTGAACAACTCAGTCAATAACAAGTTTAGAAGTTTCATATCTAAACTATGTTTTCTTTAAATTTTGTTTCTAAAAATAGGATAATAAAGTTATAGTATCAATCTCAAACAATTCTCATAGAAGCTTTGACTTGAAGCTATGAGTTTTGTTAACCAAATTCATAGTTCAACCACTAAAACAAAAGTTAATGTATTAATTACACCCATAATTGTAAACAAAAATAATGAAGCAAATAAAGAGCTGCAGCAAAATAATGAAACCAAAGACAATTGCAATAAAAGAATAGCAGTAGCACAGTGTTTTCTAACAATACAATTTTTAGATAATAAATGCAAAGATTTCAAAGAACATAAATTCACTATTTGATAGGGGTGATTTCGGTTCCGTTTTTGTCAGTTTTGTGCCAAACCGACAACCGAATTGATATCTTCAGTTTTCAAAAAATGGATCCGATCTAATATCCAATAAAGTATAGAACTAATGGTTCAGTTTTCAATTGGTTCGGTTCGGTTTTGGATCAGATCCAATGTCCAATATTTTTTAATATATCAAAAACAACATTTCTAACTAAAAAAAAGTTCTCCAATTTTCTTTAACAAGTTTGGCTTTTGCATCTAATTTTCTTTCATAAAATTAGTTTTAAATAAATAATGACAAAGTAATATGAAAAAAGTAAAGTTTGACAAAGTTACTTAGAAAATATATTGGCATTTGAAGGATAAAAAAACACTAGATTAATCTTCAAGATTTTAGAAAATCTTCTAAATAATGGAAAATCTTCAAGATATATATATTACGGTTTGGATCAGTTTTTATTGGTTTTTGAAAATAAAAATTGGAACCGATCCAATATTTTCGATTTTTTCAAATTACAAACCGATATGTCCAATTTTGTGCTAAAAAATCGATCCGATCCATTGGATTGGTTCGGTTCGATTTTTCGGTTTTGCCTTGCATCCCTACTATTTGAATAATGATGACCTGTTGGTATGGGCTTGCTGCAAAACGTTCTTCAGCTCCTGATTTTCTTCCATTTTTCCTAGATTCAACAGCTACATTTTTCGTGCGTAAAGAGTGTTCTTTCCATAGTTCTTCTGAAGCTTTTTCTCACTTTCTCTTTGTGTTGTATCTCAACTTCAATAGAACTTCTGAGAATTATCTTCAAATTCTGCCTTTCCATCTTCTTCTCAGTTTACTATGCCTTCCTCCAAAGTTGTAACAGCTGGATAATAAATATTAAAAGCATTTCTGCTTGGGTTCTTTTTAATAATTTCCATTTAAATGGATCATGAACATTGGATGACAACTTCTGAATTATAATGAGTACTCATTTTTTTCATTAGTTATTCCAATTCTTATAAAACTAAAAATTGAACTAAGCACTAAACTAAAAGTTTGAAAACAATAAAATGTCCAAGTAAACAAATAAATACGTTTAGGATCCAAAAAAATTGAACTCCAGAGTTAGAAATTCATCACAATAATCAAACTAACATCAAGAACAAAGCTACATAATATGCATAATTAGAGAAATAAAGAAAATTAAGAACCTGTGGGAGTTTTTCGACTGCTAAAGAGGAACCTGCAATTTCGGATTTCGACAAGCTTCATCCTTCTTCTCTTCAGCTTTTGCAACTCTATTGTAGATCAAATACGTGGAGTGCTTAGTCAAATTTAATAGCACAAAATCGAAGTTCAGTCCCACCACACTACACATCGACATGAGAAAAATCAATGAAAAATGAAGAACAAGAGGAACACGAAGGCAGATCGAATCGATGAAACAAAGAGGCGAAAGTACCTTTTCAACGGAAATTTAAGTGCGAAGGTGAACCATCCAAGAACTTCGTAGCTAATCTCCCGCGGAATCCACCGTCAAATTCACTGGCAACGAAAACGACGATCAAAAGTTTGGAAGAGCCAAGAGAAAAGGTAAATGGCGGAAAGTAAGAGATACGCATGGAGAAGGATATGAGTTAGGGTTTTATTTTTTAATTATTTATAGTATTGGTTCGGTTTGGTTTTTCCATAAGAAACCGAACGGAACCAAAAAAATTTGGTTTTTTGCCATTTGAAACTGGTAAATCCAATGCTTATCTACAAATCCGAACCGATCCACTGGATCGGTTCGGTTTAGTCGGTTTTCGGTGTTTTCACCCCTAGATTGTATACACTTTTTTTTTTTTTTTTTTTTTTTTTCACACTTGAACTAGATAAACTCAAAATACCTTTTCAATTAAAAGTTTTGTTAAGATCTGGAGGAGAGAGCTTATAACAATAAATAAGAAAGGTGGACTACTATCCAATATAGTATCAGAGTCTATTAAGCACAAACAGATATTCGGTCCAATCAAAATGAAATTAAGATTCGATTCAATATTGGAGAGTCCAAAAGAGAAATCATCTTGAAGGGGCATGCTAAGATTCTGAGTGAAGGCCTCATAACAATTGTTAAGGATCTCACATTTGAAAGAGTAGAAACTTCATAACGATATAAAAGAGATATGAGCTATTTCCCTCCTAGCCAATTGATTTTGAGGTGGAACCTCATATTCAAAATGAAATTGAGATTTGATTCAAGATTGGTGAGCCCAAAAAGAGGCACCATCTTAAGGAGGCATGTTGAGGATCCCACATCGGAAAGAGTCAATACCTCATAACAATATAAAAGAGATATGAGCTACTCCCCTCCTAGCAAATTGATTTTGAGGTAGAACTTCATATTCTCTAATAGCAATATATAAGAAAGGTGGATTACTCCTCTCATCATCAAATTTTGCGATGGATTACTCTTGAGTGGTTTTGAGATTGATGCTCAGACTATCTAATATAGTATAGCTTATTGAGATCCGATTCAAGATTTGTGAGGCTAAAGAGGGAGCATGTTAAATTCCCAAGGAGAGACCTCATAACAAGATATATATATATATATATTAGAAAAGTGGGCTACTCCTCTCATTACCCATTGATTTTGACATGAATGTCCACAATATCTAATAAAATTTCTAAATTTCTTTAGATAGATTTTTTTTTTTAATTGTAAAAATGAAGTGATTGTTCTAAGACATTTAAGTCTATATTAAACCTATTCTTTTGAGTATATATATAAATACTATTTTTATTCATTTATTGAAAACTAACTTCTTTTATTTAGAGAACAATGTTTTCATTTACTAATTAAACACTAACTTCTTTTGAACACACAAAAAAAACTTTAATCGTAACATTCCAACACAATTAGGAAGTTAAAGTGAAGAGCCGTTTAACACGAACAGTAATTCAACAATATCAGTATACACTTAATTACTAAGAGATCATGAATTTAAATCTTTCTACCATAATTATTGTAGCACGGATATTTGTTGTATGCACAAAAGGAATCCTAAATTCAAATCTCTTATTAATTTCAAAAAAAGAATTCAAATCTCTTATTTACTATTTTGAAAGACAAAAAAATAAAGTAAAGTTAGCAGCTTAGTATTGCAAGCATGTAAATGCCAACAAAAACAATAGTTTAAGGGCATTAATGTGTGAGCTCATAAATTAAGAAAAAAAAAACTTATGAATTTGAAACTTTCAAGTGTTATTGAATTAAAAATTAAAAAAAAAAAAAAAGAGATTGATGAACATGGGATGAGTTTGAAAATGGAAGGACCAATTAGAACCAGACTCAAAATAGAACGCATTTCTCTCTTTTTAACATTTATTACGAATATAGTTTTTTTAAACAAATATTTAATCAAAGTTATTAAAACATGATTTAATGAAAAGAAAGTTTAATTTTATACTATCACATTTTATATTAATAGCTTTTTATCATTTTCATACAAATTCTCTTGACTTTATTATATTGTTTTATTTTATTTTATTTTAGAATTACATTATATTTTTTTAATTCTCTTAATTTTAATATATTGTTTTATTTTGTTTTAGAATTATATTATATTTTTTCTTATTGTATGTAAAATAGACTTATTCAATGAATTTCAACGTCTCTACTAATAGATGTGTACCCACATTATCTCCAGAGGAAAAAAAAATAATAAAAAAAAAGTGCCCCACAACCGCACGCAATTCAAAATCGTATCCTAAAATCTCGTGTCGATATTTATTATTTTATCCATCTACTTTTTGTGTATGAGATGTGCCTCAATAAAATACTGCCAATAATTGATAGATTAGGATGATCCGAAGGATGTGACTGAATTAAAAGTAATAATCGAGTTCAATATCATAATCTTTAAATTGAGACTATAAATGTGAATATTTTTTAGATTTAATCGAATCATAGAAATTAAATTTAAATCTTTTTCAAATATTATAAATTAATAGATCTAACTTTTAAAACTACATGCACTTTAACTCTAAGTGTTAGAAAGATATCAAATTTATAATTGACCCTAAATAAATTGACCACTTCATTAACGGGCCCTTGATAAGCTTTAGAAATACAAATTCGAAATTAACAAGAATAATAGCTTAGATGGTAAAATGTGTGCTCGTGTCTAAAAGACTCCTTATTAAATAAAAAAAGACCTTTGAAAGTCTTGTAATTTTTTTTTTTATTATTTTTTTTATTTCATTCAAAATATCTTAGATCAATAAAGAGAATAAATTTAGTTTGATAGTAATTGACATGTATCCTCAATTTCAAAGATAGTTTAAATCTTTCGATCCTAAATATTTTTGTTATACTAAAAATAATATCTCACTTATGTATTACCTACTAATGCCAAATTTCCCACAACCATAATTACTGAGATGTTGAATTATTGATAGAGAGTAATTTAGATTATACATGATATAATTTATGTTTATTTAGATTATACATGATAAAATTTATGTTTATGTGTTTTTAATATCTAATTTAATTTAGACCACATTTTATTGTTATTTAATTCAAAAAAATAGAAAAATAAAATGTAGCTTAAATTAAGTTGGTATGAAAAAATAGGTAATGTCAAGAACATTTTTCTTTATTGATATAACATGTGCTTTGTTATAAGTTAGAGAAAAAATAAAAACTCTCCTAAAAAACAAACGGTGTTTATCTTTATATATATATATATATATAGAAATGCAATACAGTTTGAAAGTATGAACCTATTGCCATGGTCTTGGAGTATTCTATTACTATGTGATTCTAGAATAAGTAAATTTAGAGAATTTAATTGTATTTTATATATCATTAAGAATATAAGAATATAAAATGAGTATTTTGTTAATTATTGTTCAAAGTTTTGAAACTATTCAAAATAATTTATCATTTTTGCTACTTAAAATAACTCCCCATTTTTAACTACTCATTTTTAATCATTTATTTATAACTATTCAATAATAATTTTTCATTTTTAATCATTCATTTCTATTCATTGTGAAGTGACATAGTAATCAAATATGGTATTGGGTGCTAAAGGTGATTGGTTCAATCCATGATAGACAGTTACCTAGAAATTAATTTAATTCAAGTTTCCTAAACATTTAAATGTTGTAGAGTTAAACGGTATATCCCGTAACATTAGTCGAGATCTGCCAAAACTGGCCCAGACAGTCACAGATATTAAAAAAAAAACTCATTTTTAATCACTCATTTCTATTTTTTTTAACTATTCAAAAATGATTATCCATTTTAAATGCACATCCAAACAAGTAATTGTTTCTAATTCTTCCACAAAAAAATTACATCCAAACAAGTTTTTTGCTATAACTCTCAATTTGTAACTATTCAAAATAATTTTTCAAAAATAACTCTTCAAACTAACTTCTTATCCAAAACTGCAACCAAACACCTCTATCAAAATTAGAAGATTGAAAATATCATATAATGAAGTTTTGGAAGCGGCCATCCTCTATTAAGTTGGGTGACTATATTGATTTGAAATTTTTTAGGTTAATGAAATTGAAATCTGTGTCTTTTGATGGGTTATGGATAATGAAACTGATAAAATTGTAGGCATGCTAAAGACTAAACACAATCCATTAGACCTAAAATAGAAAGAGGTAATTAGACAAATGCTACTTTTTTATAAAATAAATCTGAAATGTCTACTTTTCTAGATTGTTTAAATTTATGTCTGAATTTAATATTCTAGAATTTAGTAATTAAATGAATATATTGTAAATAACAATTTTGTCCTTTTTGTGAATTTGTTTTTTAATTTGTTTGATAATCTCATTTTAGATACATTCTAACAAACTCCTTGAGAATTTGAACTAAAAAGTTTAAAACTATAACGGACAGAATTGTATTATGCGGATGAAAAATAGGTTGAAAATAAAAAAAGAAAATTAGAAAATTTTAAAATAATTTTCAAAATCTCTTCCAGACGTCCATTCAGCAGTTTACATATACATACATATAGTCATCTTTGAATGACAGTTAGATTTTTGTATTGTGATAAAAAAAAAAATAATTAAATGCATATCGTACATGCACAAGGCATAATTATTATTTGGCAGGTGGAGCTTCACAGTTCTTGAGTGTTGAGAACCGTTCAATATCCTTGTGAAACACAAAAGGGACAAAAATCAAAATACATTCATCACTAAAGAAGTACTCTACCAGTGTGTGTGAAGTTCTATCCTCTTCCACACCATAAGAGCGAGCTTTCCCCCCGCCGTCCATGTCCCTCCGACTGAAACTTCTCCCACCAAGAAATTGGGTAAGTTTGCATTATCATCCACGCATGAAGAAATATTTGAACTAGTTGTCGTTGCAACCTCATGTGTCGTGTAGATGCCTACATAATATAATTCCCTATCAGTCTATTATGTTGACCAAAAGTACAAATTCTTACATATTTATGAATCCTCAAGACTAGTGTCTCATGCTCAATACTAGTTTGCATAGAAACTCATCCTGTTTGACAACATGAACCCAACTTTTAACGCAACTAGGGTATCAGAGTTGTTTGTGTTGTACGTCTCAGTGTGTACGAGTACAATTTCTCCAAGGATGATGCAATCGTTATACATGGTGGTGGAAAACTCGCTGCACATTACGGTTATGGTCAAACTTTTGCCAATATCAAGCGCAAATACAACTAAATCGATAAGTTGACTAATTGTTGTACCGTATGCTATTTCAATCGTCACCGTCTTATAATTGGAGTAGATATCCATTTCACTTCATGCCCCATTGAGGATAACTGGATGGGCGTAACCTCCATTGTTGCAGAACCAAAATTCTTGCGATGTGAAATTTAGGGAGAATTGCAAATGTGTGAATCAGAGAGATTGCAGAATTATGATCTTCAACAGTGATCGTAAGTGTGGAGACAGTTGGCGTTAAGGAAAAATCATAGAATTCTGATTTTCAACTAGTGAGGTGGAATGTGGTTAAGCGACATAACTTTTTTTTCCTAAAAATTTAACCATTCAATATTATTTATATAGAGATTTTTTCAAATTTTAATTTGAATTAACAATAAAATTTTAAGATATAGTGCATATTCAGTATAAAATCTGATTTTTTTTTTATTTAAAAAAAAAAAAAAATTTAATCTCATTAAAAAGGAATAAGATATTCAAAATAAAATAACTAGATATTGAAGGTCGTTATGAGAGAAGAAATCTCCTTGAATGTAGGCTATTTCACGAATTTTTCCAAATTTTAATTTTAATTTTTTAATTTTTTTTAAACAATATTGATTATTAATTAAGTAAACTCGTAGGATATGGAGGAGTATTGTGGAGAGTAAAAATCTCTCTCACTTCCAAGTAGACATAGATTTAAATACAAAAAATGGGTAGACATTTGATTGTTTATTTTCCAAAAAGTAGACAATCTTTATGATTTCCCAAATAGAAATCAAGTTGAACCCACTTACCGTAGGAAGTGTTAAGGTGTTTGGATGAGGATTTATTTGGAGGAGTTAGAAATTGAGAGTTGTAACAAAAAACATGTTTGGATGTGATATATATATGTATATATATATATATATATATATATATATATATTTGTACACTGTTA
>JBBMKA010000005.1:3815574-3829425 GCA_037833695.1 Sechiopsis laciniata
TATATATATTTATATTTGACATTTTTTAAACTTTAATTTAGATAGTTTTTTTAGTATGCGTTCCATAACATTTTTTTTTTTTTAAAAATAGCTTTTTTTTAATCTAAAGTAAACAATTTTTATTAATAAGAAAGTTTTAAAATTATAAAAAAAGACAAAAAAATTATAAAAGACAAAAATAAATAATTATTTATATAGAAAAAAAGATATTTTAATGACATATAAATAATAATTAAAAAAAAGAAAAAATAGGGATTTATGGCGTGAAAGGCGCCACATAAAAGCTGCATTATGTGTGGGGTGGAACTATGGCTGCACCCAAACATTTCTTTATCACGGACACAATGAAGAAAGTGAGATAAGTTAATCTTCTGTTTACCAGAATAGATTGCTTCTGCTTCTCCACCTTGCTTACCTTGAGCAGCCATCTCAATTAACATGTACAGTTTCTTGATGGGCATCTAAACCACAAAATGATGAATTCATCAGGTTGAGTACACCACAAAATATATCAAAATTCTATTGCCAATTTTAAAACTTCAAACATGAAATTTTTGGGGTGTTTGTTTGTCACATTTCAATTAGATTTACATTGAGTATTTACTAACTATAAAAAATCATATGCAAGCGAGCTACGGTAACTATTCAAAATAAATCTTCATTTCTAACCGTTCATTGCTTATCATTCATTTCTAACTATTCAAAATAAATCCTTCCTAACCACTCATTTCTAACTACTCAAAATAACTAATTTTTAATCACTTATTTCTAATCATTTATTATCAACTACTCAAAATAACTCTTGATTTCAAATCCATATCCAAACAAGTTATTGTATCTAACTCTTCTACAGAAAAAATCAAATCCAAACAAGTTTTTAGTTGCAATTCCTCCATAAAAATCTATATCCAAACGAGCTATTACAAAAATTTCAATTTTGTAGTTACTCAAAAATAACTCTTCATCCAAACACCTGTTTTCGTCAAAGAATTTAACAAACCCAAGGATCTCGATCTAACCAAGACTAAAAAGGGATCGGTCGTACAAGTTCCATTTTACTCACAGCTCAATGAGAGGATTATCCAAAATAAAACACAATTGCAAAAAAAAAGTATGAAGAAAGAACTTACTTCATCGACCGCCTCTGCAGCAGCATTCACGTCGTCCTTAGCAAAAACGTTCAGTTTTTGCATCACCTACAATAACATGAAACAGTGGGCATTAAGAATTTAAGAGTTCAATAGAAATCTAAATAAGTAAATCCAGAGAAGAAGAGCCTGCGTATGAACTTAACAAAAAAGTATACTTCAATTAAAATTTCTCCAATAGCAATTTTGACTCTTTTCTCACCACAATTTTCCATGATTATAGGTAAGCAGAAAGTTCCTGAGAACTAATGTGAACCAGGAAATAGTAATTCATGCCACATGACACAGCATCTGTCTCATTGAATAGCCTGATAATATAACTGGTGAGATATGTCTTTAGCTGTTTGATGCCCTCGTTGACACTTTGTTTTCTTATCTCCAAATTAATAAAACCTTTCTCTTCTCTATCCATGGACGTAGCTAACCGCATAAATTTTTGTATGTTCTTCTCTCACATTCTTCTACACTTTTCGTTTTGAATGTTGTTCCATTTTCATACAATAATAAATAACCATCATGCAATGACCTAGTGGTCAAGAGGGTCTTGGGATGCTTAAAAGGTGAGGGTCAATCCATGGTGGACACCTACTTAAGAATTAATTTTCTACCGGTTTTCTTGACATCCAAATATAGGGTCAGATGGTATGACCCGTGACATTAGTCGAGGTACGCGCAAACTGGCCGGACAGTCATGGATATCAAAAAAAAAATACAAATGGCTGCAGATCAAAAAAGAAACGAAAAGGGTCACTTGAGTACTCAGCACTAACCTTCTTTGCATCATCCATTTTCAATGTTGGAACATGGTAAGTGACTGAGAAAGCATCACAAATACCAACTGATTTTAAAAAGTGCACTTCACTGGTTGTTCCAATTACCAGAAGCTTTTTACCCTGAAAAGGTAATTCAAATGATCAATCGATTAGTAAACTATCAGTACGATTCTAGGGACGGGCGTGGTTATCCTTGTTTCAAAAAAAAAAAACTATTAGTACCATTACTATGTTATTAAAGAGTGTCTTGGACTAAAAGTAATAACATTAAGGCGATTTGTACTCTGGAAATAGGTGGAGATTTGAAAACCCCATATGCATAAAGTTAACATAAACCTTGGGAGGAAGTCGTTTGAGAAGAGCCATCAGTGCTTGCAACAACAAGTTTGAAAAACGAGGACCAATGGCAGCATATTCCAGTAATCTGTAATAGGCCACTTTAATATCAGGAAGACTCCACGAAAAATTATTAGATAATATGAGGTTTTACTTCAAAACCAATTGATAGTGAGGGGGGTAACACATATCTATTGTAAAGATGTTGAAGACTCCTCGCCTTTCCAATGTTGGACAAAGGCCACAAGGTGGGTATTTCCAACATGCCCCCTCTCAAGATGGTGTCATTTAGGGAAGACCATCTTGAATTAGATCCAAATCGGTAGACAGAAATACCCACTTTGGATACTCGCTTGGGTCGGATCTAAATTTTTTGAGATCAAATACTCACTTAAGCTTATGCCTGCTTGGATGAGTCCGAACTACCCACATAAGTTTTTATGCGCTATGGGGTTCCACCTCAAAACCAATTGGTTTTGAGATAGATGCTCACCCTATCTAATATGGGGAGTAACCCATATCTCTAATAAAAAACTTGAAACCCTCACCTTTCCAATGTGGAACAAAGGCCATAAAGTGGGTATTTCCAACAAAAAGATACTAATAAGTTTATAACTATGAGGAAACATGGAGAGATGATTGTATAAATAGTAAGTTACCTTTCGATGTCATCGAGAATGATAATGCTCAATGGGGACTTGTACGCATCCTCAAAAACCTATCATACAGTGAAACATCATAAAAAGTCACCTTGGAAAACTTTTGCAGGCCATTAGCAAACAACTCAACATAACTGTTATATAACTTCCAGCAGACTGGATAATTATTATTGGGTAGGCATAAGTTTGCTTCAATATAAGCTTTGTTCAATAATAATTAGATGAGTAAGTAGGGAAGCCCTAGATACACGACAAACCTTGACAATACGTGCGCATTTTGTGTTCTCAAGAAGGCCAATCATGGATTCGGCTGATATCTAACCATAAAAAAACATATAAATAATAAAATGAAAACCAAGTAATGCACAAGGAATAAAAATCTAAACACCTTTGAAAATAACAACTTACAATTTTGACATATGGAAACTCACTCCGGATACCAACTGTAGCTGCCATCGCAGATTTTCCACTGTTGATGGATGAGTGAGGTCTTTAGCCAAAATGAGAAAATAGAACTTGGATAATACTAAAAAACTAATATTACAATAAGAGATTAGATGAACCACACCTGCCACTTGGACCTTCAAGAAGACAAGTAACAACAGAACTTCCCTCGCTCACTTTAACTTGCTCTACAAGTAACATTGCTCTGTCATTAATTTTCTTATGTCGTTCACCACACTCAACAATACCATTAAGCCTGCAATTCAATTAACATAGTATATTAAGGAGTAATATAGTTTTAAAAAAAATAATAATAATAATCCAACAGGGTTCAAGTGTTCTAACTTAAGAAACGTATTTAAGTACTGGAATTCATTCAAAATCCAATCCAATCACCCCCTAGGATGGAGCTTTATTCAAGAGAAATAAGGTTTCAATGAGGGATATCTGGTAATGGTTTCCTACCTTGCTTTTCTGAGAAAAAAACTGTTTGTAAAACTCCACAAATTGATTCTCTTTATCGACATCTTGCATTAGACTTCGATCATTTCTAGACAATTCATTCTATATATCATCTCGTAATAGACTTTGAGACCACTTCTACTGTTCCTTCTCTTCTCCCCAAGGCCCAAGGTATTTTTAATCTTCTCTTGTAATTAATTGTTTATTGACACATTACATTGACTTCAAAGAATATAAATAAAAAATGATAATTCGTAAAAGAACCTGCATCTTTCAAGGTCATCTGTTGAAGCACCAAAAGAAGGAATGATTTCTTGGAATGCTGTTCGAAAGTCATTCATTGTAACCTTAATGCTCTCTTCATCAACTGGCTTTGAGAGGTCATTAAGATTTAGTTGTCTATTTAATGCGTATGACACTGCACTTTTTACAACCCCTTCAATTTCAGCACCACTGTAGTTCTTTGTACGAGCAGCTGTCAAAATAAATAAAACAACTCAGTAATCTTCAGAATTATTATCCTCTACCACTTTTCATGTGTTTAAACAGTACACTAGAGAAACAATCAAATAAAAACTTCAATCATTGTCAACTCCCACCTCTGAGTTCATAAAAAAGAAATCAATTCAGGTTAAGCAAAGATCTAACAGAAACAAAAAACTTGATTTCTCATGTGGCCACACCACACCCAAAGATCATCAACATTTGACAGATTAATGTTGTAAAGCCTCAACTCAATTCAGCCATTGTACCACTTCCACGTCTTTGAAATTGCTCATGAAATATAAGTTCCCTACAATACGACCAAGTCATGTTTCTTTTGCAACCACATGTTTATTAGATAACGCAAACAACAATGTAAAGGGGCAACGCCAAGCCAACGATCATGCCAAAAATCAGTAGAAGCCCCATTACCAATCTTTGACACAACACTATTGTGTACAAGGGAAGGACCGATGTTTCAATATTTTCTTTCATTGGTAAGGATGACTGAAGAGAAGAACAATCCGGATAGTTGTAATTTAACATTAAAAGATGCAGTCTCATAAATTAAAATGAATATAAGAACTAACATTTTCAATATGATGCACCACATTCGGTCCATTTAATTCAATTTCAACTATCCTATTGAGCAGAAACTTCATTGATTTATTAAATACCTTAACCATGGATTTAAAACCTTTAAATAATAGAAATCAAAATTAAAAAAACGTACACTTTAGAGGACCAAATTATAAGTTTACCTTAAAAGGCAAAAAAAAAAAAAAAAAGTGGTTGAACATACCAATATCTTGAAGGTTCACATCACGAGAAAAAAACGAATTTTCTTTCATCTTGTTAGTATGAATTTGAAGAATCTGTAAACGGCCTTTCTCATCTGGCAGGCTGATTTCAACCTGAACTTCCAATCGACCTGGTCTGTAGAAGCTCATGTGCTTAGTTATAGAGGCATTAACAACATTGTACGATTTTACTTGACTGAAAGGAGGTCGTTTTTGTAGGTGGCCTCCCTTGTGTTTTTTTTTTTTTTGGATTTTTTTTTATGCCCTTATGTTCTTTTTTTCATTTCTTCATGAAAAATTGGTTTATTATTAAAAATAATTTTAAAAAACTTTGTAGAAAAGAAAATTAATGCTCAAGAGAAAGAAACCTCAAAAGAGCTTCATCAAGTAAATCCTTTCTGTTAGTCATGCCAATAAGTATCACATTGTTTAATGATTCTACACCATCTATCTGCATAAGATGATGCCCTCTTAGACAGGATAAAAGAAAGTCGTCTAAATGTATTATTGAGATTTATCTGTAACGCCAAAGTTCACACAAACCTTTGTGAGTAATTGGTTGACAATGCTATCATGTACTCCACTACCATCTCTAGTTGATCCCCTTGCCTGCAAACACAATGCAAAAAAGTGAACAAGCAACTTTTGGCATAAATCCCTATAATATATAAAAACACAAAGCTCAAATGAAAGAGAATCAAGATTTGAAAATGGATGCAATGTTGATGACAATCTGTTTTCAGTTACTATCCTACAGAAGGAGAATCGATTCAATAATAGCAAACATCATGAGCCAACTCTTCGTTTGCCAACATAGCCTTTTGCAACCATGAGAAGAGTTAAGAAGATCTAGTGGCTTTTTTCACACAGAGAAGTTAAATTCTTAGAGAAACTACCAAAAAAAAAAAAAGAATAAAAGAAATCCATACCTTACAAATAGCATCAATTTCATCAAAGATTATGACATGCAAGTCACTTTGGTCTCCTATCATGAAAAAAAAGAGAAGCCACCTGGGAATTAACAAAATTAAAATACTTGTGTTGAAATATCGAAATATCTATATCACCACCATTACCGCGAGTCCTTTGATCATTCTCAGCATCAGCAAAAAGATCTCTCACATTCTTTTCAGTTTCACCAACAAACTTGCTCAAAACTTCAGGGCCGTTGACGATCTAATGAAGTGGAGAAAATGTGTGTGTGTGAAAAGAGAGAAACAACGAAGTTTGGTCAGACCTTTATAAATATGATGGCAATTGGCAGAGATAAAGGTTTAGAAGCAGTAGCATTCAGAGATTATAAACAGATTGACATTCAAAAGGTGTAACTATTGACAATTGCAGATGCCGGAAGAAAATTCGCACATGCAAAGTCAAGAATGACTATGCATGAGCACATAGGGCATTTAAGCCTCCAAGGTCTTAGCTCTCATAACCAAGTTTTCTTTCTTTTGTCAAACCATTACCGGTTGACTTCAACATATATATCAGTCATCTTTTCTTACTTTGGTTTTTTTATAGGAAGCAAAAACCTTTCATTCATATATGAAAAATTACAAAAGTCCTAACGGAACTTTATGGTAAACCATGCCATTGTGTAGTCAGAGTGTATCGATCATAGTTACAAAATGGGGCTGCTAGCTCACCTAAACCGCACATTGGAAAAGAGATACTTAAATATAAGAGATCTATCCCACCATAAATTGGTAAAGAGAAAGACAAATAAGGGTGATAAATGTGGAGGATAGTATGAGCTTGGGATACAAAAATATGTATATGTATATATATATGTATATGTATATATATATTTTTTTTTAAGAAACCAAATATTCATAAAGAAAAATGAAAGAATATGTGCAAGCATAATTAATAAAATATGCTTCAAACATAAAATGAAAGGTCGAGTTATGAGTTAACCTTTGGTTCACTACTCCCATTCAATATTTTTCCAATTTGACGTGCAATTAGAGTCTTGCCAGTTCCAGGGGGTCCATAAAGCAACATTCCTTTTACATGTTTGATTCCCAACCTGTCACAGGTATCTGCTTAGAAACACGGTAATAACATGAAAGGAAGTATATTTAATTATTAGATTATTACTTGCTGGTCACGTGAGGAGGAAAAACACGAGAGGAAAAAGCTCTTCGAAATATGTCAGCAAACTCTTCGCTTAATCCACCAATACCAAGTGCTTGAAGGTTAAATTCCTTTTGTCGAAAAATGTTTCTACTCGCAGCTTCACGTTGATTAGATATCTGCAGAGTGCAAGGGAATGCATGCAAGTCAGATAGAAGTAGCTAAAAAATTACTCAACATCCATGCATAGTGCACGAAGCAAGCACCCACGGATGCCTACGTGAATACTGTACTCTATAGAAAATAAATGTAGAAAACTATTGCGTCCCTATCCTTAGGACTCTTCACAGGCGATAATGAGCAAAGAGGAAATAGAAAACACAAATGGAGAAGCAAGGGAATTTTCATTCCAGGAGCATTGAAGCCAACACTTGAACAAAGCACCCCAAAAAATTCCAGTCTGAGTACAATATCTAGGTCCTGTACTTTAGTGATAATTATTGCAACAAAAAGGATCAAATACAAGGTCAGTCTACCGTAGTTTTAAACTGTAATTATATAACAGGAAACTGCTAATAATCATATTTACATCTCTGTACTAAGATAGAGGGTTGAATTATTGTATTAGAAACCGTAACATTGATAAAATTAAATATGCACTAAAGTGGGGAGATAAATTCCTGCACAATAGAAATTACAGGAAGAACTGCTACTGATGCAAAGAGAGGTTAGACTATAGTTTCAGAAAGAACTATTAATCTTCCACCGAGTAATAACTACGTGTAATTTTTTTTGAAAACCGAGAAATTAGCGCTCCACTATATCCGGGGTAACCACGCCCATCCCTAGGCCAAGCACCGAGAGACATCAAAGGAATGGAGATACGAGAGGTGTCTACAAATTAATGTCACAGGTGAGTCTCGAACCTGTGACCTTGAGCGGGCACACCTTCAAACCCCAAACCTTCGACCACCGCGCCACCACTTGGGACGTAACCACGTAAATATTACTATCCCATGAAATATAACAACCGAAAGTTGCAAACTTCAAGCGATTTCATGACCCTAAAGAAGAAGAAGATAAGCTTAAAATGAAATCGGTGTAATATTCTCAAACAAAAAAAACTTGAAATGAAATGGATGATCTTATTCTAACAGGTGATCTGACCTTTATACCACTTCCATTTGGTGCTTCAAAGATAAAATAAGTATCATTTGAAATAAGCCCTCTTTCAACACCATTAGATGTATCTTTCCCTTTGACAACAGCTTGATTAACGGTGAAGATATAGTTAATATTATGGTAATCAAAAGAAGCTCTTTGCCCTGATGTCATTATCTGCATGCAAGCACATAGCCAGCAACTCAATAAGTTATAGCCCTCCAACCTTTTTCTGGAAGAAATCATATGTTAATTGTTATAAAACCCTAAATGAGTCACTAAAGAAAACTACATTTTAGAGAATCAATATATTCTCTGGCAAATAAGTTAGTTTATTAACTAAAATTTGAAATTACACAATGATGGAAAAAAAATCAATGAATCATCTGGGAATTTTTCAAATGATAACTGGAATGATATGTCATCACCATGGCACCATAGATACTAATGAAATTTTATATTGGGGGTAAATAAAATTAACACATTTTAGAGGGCAGAGGAAAGAGATTGTTGAGAGAGCAGCTCAACTTGATGTCCTAGTTACCAACAAGCTTGCTAGGTTGCACAGCCAAGAGGATGAATGAACAATTTAGATTCTTAAATGCTGTTTTCATCATGTTTTGTAGTGAGATTTGGGTAATATATACTTTATTGGTTCAAGAGATTTTGATATTTAATGTTCTCTGAATTTTACGACTCTTATCTATATATTTGGAACTTTAAATTTTGAAGTCTTTCTGCATGCATGTTGACAATGGTTTCATAACACAATCTACAAAAAACCACGTGGAAGGTTACCAAGTACAAGAGCACAAATACTCGGTAAGTTACCCACAAAATCCTACCTGGTTGATCAATTTCTTCTTCAAGTTATTAGTCAAGAGAACAGCATCGACCTACAAAAATATAAAAAAAAGAATAAAACCTTAATAACTTAATCCATTGATGATATGTTAAGAAATTATCCTAGGCCATAGTTCAAATTTGACTTCATTCTGCATACCCGCTCAGTTTTGTACCCCTTTTTAACCAACTCCAAATCCAATCTGAGTAATTCCAGGTTAAAATCATCTGGTGGAACAAATCTAAGAAAAGATGATTTTAAAAGTATTAAGATTACTCCTATAAAAAAAAAGTATTAAGATTACTGAAAGAGATGCAAAAGAAAAGAGATAAAGTAGAATTAGGCAAAGACCTGGTTACAGATATATTGTCCCCAGTTGAAACTCTAGCATGGCGACGTTGAATAGCATTTAAAGCAATGTGGCCACTCCGAATGCTTCCATGAGAGGTTTGTTTCAGTTAAGACCGCAAAGATAAAATAAAATGAAAGAGAATCCTCACTATAGAATGTGCCCATACACTTCCTTTTAACATGATATAACTAAATTTACTAGCTTCCAATTGCAATTAAAACCTTTGCGTGATTGAGCAGATGATAAAAGCAGTATCTAACAAACCTCAAGTGGTCTAGTGGTCAAGAGGACATAAATAACTGAGAGGTGATGGGTTCAAGCCTAGGAATTAATTAACTAAAGAGTTTACTTGACATCCAAATGTTGTTGTAGGGTTAAGCGGTAGTATGTACATGACAATAGTCAATGTTAGAACCAGATCATATTTGTCTTTTGAAGAAGTCTCTATATGGGTTAAAACAGGTCACTCGTGCTTAGTACCAGAGATTTCTGATTTTGTTGCTACTATTGGGTCCTCTCACAGTAAGTCAGATCACTCTTTGTTTATCTACAAGAAAGGTTCTGATATTGCTTATATTCTGTTATATGTGGATGATATTATACTTACACAGCTTCTACTAATCGCCTTCGTAAGCATATTATGACTCTCTTAGCTTCTGAATTTGCTATGAAGGATCTTGGCCCTCTGAGTTTTTTTTTGGTGTTGTTGTCACTCGTCATACCCGTGGTCTTTTCCTATCTCAAACACTATGCTCCAAAAATTATAAAACGTGTTGGAATGTCTAACTACAGCTCATGTCCTACTCTAGTTGACACTAAGTCCAAACTCAGTGCAACCGTCGATACTCTCTATGATGATCCGACCAGACCACGTATCTTAGTCTTGTAGGTGCTCTACAGTATCTGACATTTACTATTTCCTATGCCGTTAGTAGATCTGCCTTCATATGCATGCTCCGACTAATGAACATATGAGTGCTCTTAAGATTATCATACGCTATCTTCAGGGAACTCTTTCTTTTGGTCTCCACTTGTAGAAGTCCCATATTAATCGAATTATCTCATATATCGATGCGGATTGGGGTGGATGTCCTAACACTCGTCGTTCTACCTCTGGCGGCAACCCACTCTCTCCTGTAGTAGTGCTGAGGCTGAATATGGGGATGTTAATTTTGTTTCTGATTCTTGTTGGATCAGAAATCTGTTTCTCGAGTTACATTGTCCTATTCCCAAGGCTACTCTGGTTTATTGTGACAATGTGAGTGCGATATACTTATCCAGAAATCCTGTTAAGCATTAACGCACCAAACACATTGAGATGGATATTCACTTCATTCGTGAGAAAGTGGCTCGTGGCGAAGTTTGTGTGCTTCATGTACCTTCCCATTATCAAATTGCAGATATTTTTATAAAAGGGCTTCCGCGCATTTTATTTCATGATTTCAGGGACAGTATAAGCATACGAGAACCTCCCGCTTCGACTAAGCAATTTTTTAGCTGATTTGTAGCCTATCATTCCTCTTGTATCCTGTATATATTGTTTCATGATCAAGGCAATACACAAGATTGATCTCTTTCAAAAAAAAAAAAAAAAGAGGAATGAAGAAGAAGAAGAGAGGTGCGGCTAGGGTAGGAAGAAAAGGATCTCAAGACCTATACCATGAAGGAGATTAATCTTGTGTATTTCCTTGATCATGAAACAATATATACAGGTTACAAAAGGAATGATAGGCTACAAATCAGCTAACAAATTGCTTAAACTAGGGATCTAAATTGCTTAAACTATGGAACTAAATATATTCTAACTAAATATAGAGATATACAGTAACAAGATAATATATGCAAGATATATTCTAATAGTCAAGGTATGCATAAGCTAGTCTGGACAATTAAGAGCAGAAAAAAAAAAAAAACAATAACTAACAAAATTGAACCAGCAGTACCTAAATGCTGAAGCTTTCATATAAAAAACAGAGCGGTTTAGAGATTAGGCAATAATCTCAGCTAATTTGGGAGTAGGTAAATCTCTTTCTTTATTTTCTTTTTATGAAAATCGAGGTAGACACTAAAAGACATAGAAGGAATGGAGGCACTATAGTGTCTATAAATTAATATCACAAAACCTCAAGGGGGAGTACACTTCAAACTCGACCACCGCGCGACCCCTTGGGGACAAAGTAGGGTAAATTATGGCCTCGTAAGCCACAGATTAACCGGGAGACAAGCCGGAAACCTCACCAAGCTAATGAGTTATGCTCATAGAAAATAAGGCATAATCAGAAACTAATACAACGTAAAACAAGATATGCTACCCAAGAGAAAGGAGAGTAAAGCAAGATATTCGTAAATTAAAAAAAAAAAAAAAGAATGTGCGTAAAATTAAACAGATGAAAAAGGATATGAGAGGGAAAGAACAAAGGAATCTCCAACCAAGGCGAGGAAGAGCTCAGTGCCAGCCCGAGTGACGGCGTATTTCCGAAGATCAGAAGCGGAGCAGTAAGCAAGATTGGTGAGCGCGAGGTCCGCCGTCGGTGTATGGGTAACGATCATGGTGGCCGGAGGATTTGAAGGATTCCAAGTTCTGGTACCGTAAGGAATTTGAAAAGTATTGCAAGAAAGAAATGAGCAAATGTACAGATCTATAAAGCTTACCAGGTCCCGCAAAGTCTTTGCACGGAAATGGAGAGGAAATTTACACCAAAAAGGCCTTGTACGGAAATCACTGAGCTGAAACTTTGTAGTTGAAAATTCAAAAGAAAGAAACAATGTTACATCAATTTTGGATTTTGGGCTGTTTCTTGGAAGTTTTTGTTTAGCCGTTTATGGAGCGAAAGCGCGCCACATCCGACCACTTTATTAATTTTTTTTATATTTTCAAAAGTTGGTTCTTTTTTTACAACAAAAGGACCGTTCAAGACTGTTCGGCCGCCGGGGTACAACACCGACGGCCCATATCCTGGGGATGCATCTCCAGATTTTCTTCTTAGAAAGGGATTAACAAACTCTACATAAAAAGTATTATTGTTTTCAAATAATATGAGAGTTGAATGAACTTATGACCACGAAGTTGAAATGAATTAACACCAACAAGATAATCAATTGCATCATTATTCCATTTGATTTTTCCATGCAAAAATTTAAAATTGTATTAATTGTCTCATGTATATTTGTTTTCTTTAACCCTCATATATATTAAACTCATGATTTATTTATCCAAGTAAGCTCTCATTCTATATTTATACCGTATTTTTCAAACTTTTTAGTGTTGAGTTGGATGGTAGAAAATTGTATTTATGCTCTCATATTATTTGAGTGCAATAGCATTCTCTAATTTTTTTAAATTATTGTGTCTTATCAATAATGTTATTATAATAATTCTAGTTTAATTGATATAATTATATGTTTACCGACGTGGAAACTAACATTTAATAAATAAAATAGGACAGAAGTTCGTAAAAATAAATAAATACTCTAACAAAGGTGTAAATTGATGAAGTTAGGAAAATTTAAGGTACAATTTTTACAACTATTAGTTTAACGTTTTATTCATACAACCACAAGATTTAAGAGTTCAAATTGATTTTATCATATTATTTAAAATTTTCATATGAATCAATATCAAAATTATTGACCAAAGCTCAACAACAACTAACATCAAAATTATCTGAACTTTAATAATAAACCATCAAAATTATCGACAATTACAATAATTATTGGGACAAATTTGTAAATTCACATGATACTCTCTCATGTATGGAAGGGCTATAAATACAACAGAACCTTTTCTTCATGGAACCAAATCAATCACTACTAAAACATTGCAAAGAGCCAAAGTTATGTGAAATGTGGGTATGAGCCAATAGAGAATATAAAGGACCAATATTTCCAAATCTTGTATTTCAAATAATATATATATATATATAATTTTGGCAAAATATTAGAAGTGAATTTGTCCCACATCGGAAAGATGCAAGGTAGTGGTGTGCTCCAAGCACTATAAAAGGAGCTAGGGGTGATTTCGATTCGGTTTTGTGCCAAACCGACAACTGGACTGATATTTTCGGTTTTTAAAATATTGATTCGATCCAATGTCCAATAAAATATAGAATCAATGGTTCGGTTTTCAATTGGTTCGGTTCAGTTTTGGATCCGATCCATGTCCAATATTTTTTAAAATATCAAAAACAACATTTTTAACTAAAAAAAACTTCTCCAATTTTCTTTAATAAGTTTGGTCCTTGCATCTAATTTTCTTTCATAAAATTAGTTTTAAATAAATAATGACAAAATAATATGAAAAAAGTAAAGTTTGA
>JBBMKA010000005.1:3829525-3858770 GCA_037833695.1 Sechiopsis laciniata
CCTTAAAAGTGCCTAAAACAAATATATTATATTATATATATATATATATATATATATATATATATATATTTTTTTTTTTTAAATTAGTATTGGAAATTATTTAATTTTTATTTTTTAAATGAAAAGGAATATTATGAACATTACCTTACATTAATATTATAGTGTGATGTTTTTTTTGTAAGTACAATGAGTCAAACGAAACTCGAATTATGTATTGATGTATGAACTATGCTCACTTTAATAATATTTTAATAATAAGATAGACATTCAAACATATACTTTTTTTTATCAAATATAAATATTTTATGTTAATTGAATTATACTAAAGTGTCAAATTATAATCAATGTGATTCCTTCAATTTTTTTTTTACACCAAACACAATTCTCATCAATCAATAGCAAAAACTTCCCTCGTAATGGAAACCATACAAAGGATAACAAATTCTCATCCTAATCTTTCATGAAATGATTTAGTGGTCAAGAAAACAGAAGTTAAGAGGTGATGATTTAATCTATAATAATTGCATTTAAGAATTAATTTTTTACAAATTTCTTTGACATTTAAATGTTGCAGGGTTGGACGGTATATCTCGTGATATTAATCGACATGTGCTGATAAAAAAAAAAAAAAGAAGTTCTCATCCTAAGTCTTGGAACCAATAGACATCTCGGATTGGACCAAACCAAAAACAGAACAATTAACCAACTCAGGAGAGCAACAAAATAATGATGTTGAATTTAATGAAATGGGACATATATTTTGAATTAGAATAAGATTCTTATTCTATTCTAGAAAAGAAACTTTATTCTTTTGAAATTGGAAAGGCGAATCGGTAGAAAAAGGGTGGAAAAGTACGGTAGGGCACATTCTCTAAAATACCCTCCAAAATTCCTTTGAGTAACTTTGAGCATATTCTAAAATACCCTCCAAAATTCCTTGTTGATATCTGTTTTCTTTTCGCCTAGAAACTTTTTATTTATTCTTGTAAAAAAAAAAAAAGAAAAAAGAAAAAAGAAAAATTACCCCAACTCTTAAGAAAGACTCAATACAACAAACCTCCTGAATCTGAGACAACACACCGACAAAAAAAACATTATTAGAGTATTTTTGACACAAAGAAGCATTTTATACAAATTAGCCTACTAAATAATTGTTTATCTATAGTTTTTTAAAGGAGTTTCCTACAAATAGACCAAATTCGAAAAGTATTTACTAAAAAATAATTTAACAATCATAGTATTAAATATTAATAATTATACGGTATTATTAATACATAATACTATATTAATACACAACACACATATAATATACTAATAACATATAATATTGTATTAATAATATTCTATTATGAATATTAATAATATTGTATTTATAATTATGAATGCAAATGTTTTTAAATTTGACTAGTTTATAATTATTTTATCAGAATAGGTAAGGGGTGCAACGAAAAATCGAACCGAATCAATTCAATAGATTGGATCAGTTTTTTAGCACAAAGTTGGATATATCGGTTTGTAATTTAAAAAAATAAAAAATATTAGATCGGATTCGATTTTCATTTTAAAGAACCAATAAAAACCGAACCAAACCGAATTGTATATATATATTGTCAATAAATCATATAAAGTCATCTTTCTTCCACAATTTAAAAGATTTCCTAAAGTCATAAAGATCAATTTCTTATAGCTAATGATTATTTATTTTTCAAATATTAATATATTTTCCAAATAACATTCTCAAATTTTAATTTTTAATATTAGCTGTCATTATTTATTTGAAACTAATTTTACGAAGAAAATCGGATGCAAGATTCAAACTTTTTTTTTTAATGAGAAATGTTTTTTTATATATTAAAAAAAATAGATATTGGATCAGATTCAAAATCGAATCGAACCAATTGAAAATCGAACAAATAATTTTATGTTTTATTAGACATTGGATCACATCCATTTTTTGAAAACTAAATATATCGATTCGATTGTCAGTTTGGTACAAAACCGACAAAAACTAAACCAAAATCACTCTAGCATAAGTTACAATTTCCCTTTTTTTTTGATTCACAATTGTGGTTGAATGGATTCAAACATATAACCAAAAAGTTAATAATAGCGTTCGCAATCATCGAAAATGCTCTTATCTACCGAACAACCACTCTAGTTGTTTTTACATCAATATTTTATTGAGTAAATTATAAATTTATGATTTTGATGAAATTAAATTTTAATTCTTGTGTTTGATTAAATCTAAAGAGAGTCTACTTTCTTAATTAAATATGCGACTAAAAAAACATAGTTTACCCGTAAAAGAAAAAAAGAAATCTCACAATTTTCCAGAACCAGTTTTTTTTTTTTTTTTTTTTTTTTTGCATCACATACTCCAGTCTTCTATTTGATCGAAAATCGAATCACTTTTTTCCTCATCCTATCTTCTCCATTCGATCAATTCCTTCAGCTTTCTCTACTACAAGCGGGCTTTCTTGCAAAGATTTAAGCAATGGCGGAAAATGGTATGAATCGGATTTTCCCAATCTTCTGTAATTGTTTCTCGTTGATTCATCCATGCATCCATTTTTCCATTTGAGATAATGGATTTATTTTGTGAAAGTGTTGTTTGATTTTGTTTTTAGTTTCTCTCGAGGAGTTCCTTGCAACTGCAGTCGATGCCGCTAAGAAAGCTGGAGAGGTTTATTTATTTTTATTTTTTATTTTTGCGGAGTTCTGTTCCATTTACTTCATTCAATCTGCTTATGATTCCTTCAATTTCATTTGATTTTGCGGTGATTTGTAGATAATTCGTCAGGGATTCTATCAGACCAAGAATATAGAGCACAAAGGCCAGGTAATCAATCCAATGCCATTTCCCCCTTTTTTGGGGTTAAAATTGGCTAGTGTACCGAAGAGAATTTGTTCAGAATCTTTGTATGGTATAATTGTATGAAAATTATTATTTCTCAAGGTTTTCGCACTGACTAAAGTAGTGGAGAAAACGTTCTGTATTGAATTTTGACACTAATTGAAGTTGTGGAGAAAGTGATTTGTTTATAGAACTCTCTCACTTATTGAAATCTTATTTGAAATTGTAACTTGTAAGCTCCTTGAAATGTTGTGAGTCATCTGAATGCTATTATGAAGAACAAGGGAATGCCAATAAGAGCAGAGCTTTGCGGCATTTTGTATAACCTAGTAATCATGAGATTAGAGGTTCGAATCCCTAATCCTCCAATGTTGTCATATCAAAAAAGAACAAGGGAATGGATATTTGAGTGTTAATTACATTCCTAACTATTCTATTTAGATGGCTTGAGTATTTACAATGTGAAGCAGCATGCTTCTATTGGAACATATTGGGAGTGATTTCTGCTCCATAGCTACACTTCTAATTATTATTTTTTAATTAATATTGACATGGATTGCAGGTTGATTTGGTCACTGAAACTGACAAGGCTTGTGAAGATCTCATATTTAATTATCTCAAGGAGCATTACCCCTCACATAAGGTCTAGTTCTTTTTTTAGCACATTTTAAGTTGTCCATCACGTATGAAGGAAAAGTTGACCGCTTTTCTTACCCCTGAATTATTCCAAACTGGCTACTTCAGTTCATAGGAGAAGAAACTACTGCCGCTTGTGGCCATACTGAGTTAACCGATGAACCAACATGGATTGTCGATCCTCTTGATGGAACAACTAATTTTGTTCATGGGTACCCATCCATGCCTGCAATTTATGTTCCTTTCCTTCATGTATCTGTAGCTATTGCTAACATTAATTTCCCAACATGACAACTTGTAGGTTCCCTTTTGTGTGTGTTTCCATTGGCCTGACCATTGGAAAGGTTCCCTCAGTTGGAGTTGTCTACAATCCAATTATTGATGAGGTGAGAATCACATTATTTCAGGATAGGAAACAATGTTAGATACTGGTCCAGGTTCCTACATTTGTTTGTAAACATTCAGCTTTATGATAATTTTCTATTACCAAATAGGGCACAACGCTGTGCTTTTTTTCATTACCTTTTGATCAAGTGATAACCATTTTTCTTAACTTTATGTGAATACTGTTGGAATTAGTATGATCAAATTGATCTATTCATGATCAAATTAGTGAAATATGTTCATCATCTTCTAGGAGCCTGCTAGCATGTTTTGTTTATCTATTTCTTGCTGAGCCAATTTTATTGTTTTGTTTTCATTGTCTCTAGCTTTTTACTGGAGTTCGGGGGAAAGGTGCCTTTCTTAATGGTAGGCCTATAAAAGGTCCGTTTGTGGTGGCACTTCAACTTCTCTGGAACTTGAAATTTTGGAAATTTTGAATTTTTTATGATTGATTTATTTCATATTTCTCTATTTGTTATCTTGCAGCATCGTCTCAAGATGAATTGTTGAAGTCTCTTCTTGTCACTGAGGTATCTTGTTAAAAACTGATTGAATGCGTCAACTTTCTTTACTGGTCATGAGACTGTCAGGTGCATTACAGATTCACAGGCACTTCTTTATCCGGCTATTCTTGTGCTGGCTATGAATTAGCATGTAAAACTGCTGTCAACGTTCTATATAGGTTGCAGCACCATTTCAGTCTCTATATTCATGATATGCAACCTTGATGTTCTGTTATGGATTATCTTTTGGTCAAATGTTTGTCTGATAAGTAACTTGAAAGTTGAGACTCGAGAGTAACTTTACAATGACAATGACAATGGACATGGGAACCATGTTCGTCACCTTATTACACGCCTCTTCCTGAATTTGCACCCAAGACGGTAGGGAAAACACAATTCAAATGTTGCTCTTGAGTTTTCTTTCAAGTAGCTATTTTCTTCATTTCATATATATTAGCATTTACCTGCCTTTATCAATATTGAAGGTCTGTTAACTATTTGGTTTTTTATTTTTTTCAAATAAAGTATATAAAAAGTTCTTCACATGCGTTAAATGAGTCTCTCTCTAAAAAATTCTAACGACGCCATCCTTTGATCACCGCTCGTCCTCGTTCCATTTTTCTTTGTTGGCAACTCATCCCGGTGCAACTCGATGACGCCAGCCTCCGTTCACCGCTCGTTCCATTTCTCTCTTCGTGACTTCTTGATCTTCAATGCCAGCTCTCTCCAACTTCTGATCTCCCCTATCCTTCGTGAATTCTAGCATCGGATCTCCAGCTCAATCTCCTGCCACCGATGCCTTTCATCCTTTAAGACATCAAGCATTGCTTCTCCTTTCACAAGACAAGCACCCTCTCGAGTCAATCTTCCTTCCTCTCTGGCATCGTCTCGGTGTTTATTCCTCTAGCCATGGCGACATTGCCCTTGAGCATGAACAAGGCCCATTGTCACATATTTCTAGGACTATATGCGTGATTGCTTCTCTTGGCCCATTGTGGTTCCAAGTGATACCCACTCACTTCTACACTGTTCTTCTTGGTCATCC
This sequence comes from Sechiopsis laciniata, assembly GCA_037833695.1. Taxonomy (NCBI): domain Eukaryota; kingdom Viridiplantae; phylum Streptophyta; class Magnoliopsida; order Cucurbitales; family Cucurbitaceae; genus Sechiopsis; species Sechiopsis laciniata. The sequence goes on from JBBMKA010000005.1 coordinate 3,834,948, forward strand.
TTTTAAAGCGAAAAAGAAGATGCTTTGGAAAAATTTTGTTATAGCCTTTTTGCTGGAACTTTGTGGAGAGAAAGAAACAACCGTATAATCAATGGACTTAGCTCTAATCTTTCTAAATTCTTAGAAAATTTATCTATTGTTGTTTCTTGGTGTATACAATCTCCACTTTTCTATGATTATAGTTATGACACTCTATTGAATAGTTGGAGATCCCTTTTGTAACTGGTATTGTGCCACATAATTTCATATTTATAATGGAATTGTCTCTTATCCAAAAGAGCATGAACAAGGGTCATCTTCTAGGTGGGAACGATATTCTCCTCCAATGACCCTAAAAAAGCAGTGGGCTTCCTCCTCACCAACACATGTCTCTTCTCTGACAAAATATCAGGTGTATCTACTGTCACCGACCATTATCCAACAGAATCGATGCCTTTGACACACAAGCATCACGTTCGGTTTGTTGGCAATATCTTTAGGATTAATCTCATGACTATCTTCTTTCTTCTCTGACAATTGACTTGCAAGCCTCAGCTGACACCCAACTTCATATTTCTCTCTGTTTGAGATATCTCATTGTTGAGCTGAAAAAAAAACTTTTAACTATAATAAAAGTTGATCATCATGGATGTACAGGTTGGAACCAAACGTGACAAGCTCACTGTAGATGTTACCACAGACAGAATTAATCGTTTGCTTTTAAAGGTATAACAATACCTCAATTCTGTTCCCTACAACATTGTGGTTCCCCAATTAAGTCGATTTCTTTTTCTTATAGGTGAGATCAATTAGGATGAGTGGTTCCTGTGCACTGAACCTCTGTGGGATAGCCTGTGGAAGGATCGATTTGTTTTTCGAAACTGGTTTTGGAGGTCCCTGGTATGATATACAAACTTTTTTTCATTGCTTGTCTGAGACATCACATTTATACTATTTTGCTATTTGTTCAGGGATGTTGCTGCTGGTGCCGTTATTGTCACTGAAGCTGGTGGGCTCATGTTTGATCCGTAAGTAGTTAGAATTCGGGTGTAGTTTGTTAAACGTTTGAACTTTACTCGGTTAACCATTTGGTCTGTTGTTTTAAAATTCTGAAAATTGAGCCGATAAACCCTACTTGCACCTATTTCCATCTTTGAGTTGCATTGTTTTGTTATCTATGTTCTAAAAATGTTTTCAAAATCTAAACCAAGTTTTAAAACTAAAAAGAAAAAGTAGTTGTTAAAAACTAATTTTCGTTTACGTGTTTACATGTTTTTTTAAGATATGTGAAAACTTCAGTAAAGAAATGGAAAGAAAACAAACATATATTTCAGAAACAAAAAACAAAAAACGATCAGCAGAGCCTTGGAAACTTGGTTTTGATGTATGTTGATTCTAATGGCAGATCTGGCAAGGATTTTGACATAACATCTCAGAGGGTAGCAGCTTCCAACTCTCTTGTAAAGGATGCATTTGTGGAGGCTCTGGGGATATAAGAATGCAATGGCTTTGGTAAAAAATTATGAGATCTTCAGCTTTCAATTTGTTGGCAATTCTTTCTTCATTCCTTTTCTCTCAAATACAATTCAATAGTTGTTATGGGGGGTGGATGTAACATTACTTTAATCTTGAGCATCCACTGTAGGGAGAAATTATAATCAGATTCATAATCATACAACCGCACTTTTTAAATAAATCCACGACGTGGGATTTTGATTGAGTTTTATTTTCAAACGAAAAGTTTGAGGATAAGATCTGCTGCAAATGAGTTTCTAAAAGAATAAGTTATGGTGATGGTGATCACTCATTTAAGATATAATAATATTACGAAGTTTGTTGTGAAGTTATCTTATTAGAATAGTTTGTCTGTGCAAGCTGATCAGAACACTCCATGATTAAAAAAAAGGTTTCATTTGGAAACTTAAAATGTTTATCTTCTCTTTGCAAAAATGAGATTTTGTTTAATGTTGTTTGCTATTCAGTAATATGTTATTTCAATAAATTTTAAATAGTTGGTTTGGGAGGTCGATGATATATATTTTAGAGCAATACTTAAGTAAGGGTGGGTAAGTATTTTGAAAATATTTACCCATCCTTAAAATCACACATTTTTACTTTTTTGCATTTTTCTCTCCACTTTAGGATTTCTCTCTCCATCAATCAAAACCAATTTTTTTTTAAAAAAGTAAAAATAAGTGGCTCTAAGGTGGGTAAGTATTTCCAAAATACTTATCCACCCTTACTTAAGTATTACTCTATATTTTATGTGAGGTAAGTTTGACTCATTTTGGCCCATTCTATTATGTTAACCGTTGAGGTAATTTGTGGACAAAAATAAAATATCAAGGGGTGTTTGTTGCGACATTTAAGTTGTGTTTGTTTTTGGTAGAAAAAGGTGAAGTGGAGTAGTTAATAGTAGTTTAGAGTGGTTAATTACTCGTTTGAGAATTGAGGTTAATAATAGTAGAGTGATCAACTACTTATTTGAGGATTAAGGCTAATAGTGGTTGAGTGATAAATTTGATGTGAAGTTTTAATAAGATTTAATGTGAGATTTGATAGGGGGTTGAAAAGTGGTTATCAGTGATTGTTTACTACAAAAAACAAACGAGAAGTTTTTGAGGAGTGGATTACAACTCCTCATATCCAGGATTTTGATTGAGAATTTACTAACTCATTTTTGAAAAATTACTCAAAATAACTCTTTATTTTTATCATTAAAAATAACTCTTTATTTTTATCATTAAAAATAACTCTTCACATTCGTAACCACTCATTTCTAATAATTAGTTTATAACTATTTATAACTTCTCATTTCCAAACTACTTCTTTCTAATAATTATTTTCTAATCAACCAAAATAATTTATTTTTTAATAATTTAATTTTTAATTACTCAAAATAATTACTAATTTAAAATATTAGATTTACACTCTAACTCTACAAAAAAAAAATCACATCCAAACGAATTTTTAATTACAATTTTTAATTTTTAATTACTAAAAATAACTTCTCAAATTAATTCCTCAAACTAGCATCTCGTCAAAACCTCATCCAAACACTTCTTTAAGAGTTTTAATGTTCCAACATCTGAAATAAAATACATATGCTCCTACAAGTATTGCCCACTAAAAATGCATTTTAAATATATTTCATTATCGTGTCAGAATATATGCATTTTTTTGTTTTAAACGCAGTAGTATACAACCCTCGTCTAAAATTAAATTTCAAGTTTTTTTTAATTAAATAAATTTATTTATTTACATTAATGCAATTTCCAGTATTGGGTATTTGTCGTTTATCAACTCTCATTCAACCTGATTTTAAAGTATAAAATTAGTATTTTAATAATCTATCACTATACATTCAAGTTGCATTTCAAACATAACATTAGTGTATGAATAGTACATTCATTCAAAAATCATCTAGGATATAACAATAGTATATCAATAATATATTGAGTATAACATTGTGCACGGAACTAAGAGGGAATGTATTTAATCCATGCGATCATCTACATAAAAATTAATTTTTAACAAATTTCCTAAGAAAAAAAACCCAACCCTTAGAAAAATACTTTTGTTAATTTTACTAGTGAGTTTAGAATCAACACAAACCAATATCTTTACTTACATACACTAAAAAACCAAAGGAAAGAATCCTTACACTTGGTCTCCAACACGACCAAAAACTCAGAAACTGAAAGATGTTTTCTAAAACAAAACAAATGGAGATCTTGTGCATTAGATCCACCATTTGAAGTAACCACCCCCTAAATCTCAAATTTATACAAAGTCCATGTAACCTTTAAAACGTAACAAACTTTTATGTTGATGGATTTCAAAATTTCACACTTATTTCGTGTTGTTTGTGTGATAGCCCTAGATATTTACATTCAGTTGTTACAATCAGCAATTTGGTTGAACAAGAAAATGATTTCAGTTCCAATTTCTATACGGCCAATGGTAGTTGCAATCGTTCAACTCATCCTTCTATAGAGCAGAGTTAAAGAAAAAAAAATTATTCTATAGTTGAGTGTTTAACACGCTTACACACATCGACAAATCTCACAAAACAATCAACTGACCATTGTCAACCATGGAGTTCAAAGTTATAAACCAAACACGAATCAAAAGCCCCCATTTACCCGATACCAAAAAGACGGGTTATTATGAGGTGCAAAAACAAATGAAAGAATCGAAATCTAGTATCGGACGATATCCTGAAGGCAATCGTAAAAGTGGGAGATCTTAATCTTCTGTGCACCAGAAAAGATTGCTTCAGCTCCTCCGCCATGCTGACCTTGAGCAGCCATCTCAATTAGCATGTACAGTTTCTTGATGGGCATCTATAGGCAAAGTAAAGCCACAAGTTAAAAAAGGTATCATAAAAGGATGAATTCATCAGACATTAAATACCCACAAAAATATACCAAAATTATTGCCAATTTAAAAAAGATCGAGCACTTCAATTGAAATGAATATAGCAATTCAATTACTTCTAGTATTCAAGTCAGATTCATTTCACATTGATTAACAAATCAATGAGTACAATTCATTCAATTATAAGAGAATATGGAACTCATACCCCTTTTGTCAAAGATCTCGATAAACAATATAATCAAGGGGTAGAGTGGATTGGAACAACTTACACTTTTACTGAAATGTTGTATTAAATCACTATAGGGCCATGAAGCTCAATATTATTTCTTAAAGCTTGAATAATTGATTTGAGCAAATTTAATGCAATACAAATTCGAAATGGTTATCAAACAAGAGTTAAATTGCTACCAAATACTTATTATTGAGCAAAAACCAACTAAAATTGGATCCAGACATCCTACTATAATCCTATGCAAATGATCAGGCGAGCAGCTTATAAGGCCAAACTTGGCATATCTATCGAGCTTTGGTATTTAACAAAACTCAATAAGGGAAGGATTAATTTGACACAAGTACACAAAAGAAAGTTAAAGAAAAGAGAACATACATCACCAACAGCCTCTGCAGCAGCTTCCACGTCATTGTCAGCAAAAACATTCAGTTGTTGCATCACCTAAGATAAGATGAAATAGAGGGCATTAAAAGTTTAATATAAGCATAAATAAGTGAGAAGACGAGCCTGCGTATGACTATAATTTCTAAACTTAAAAACCAAGAATCCTTCTACTAATATTTCAATTAATATTTCTCCTATAGGCACACGCGCAACAAACAATTTTTACTCTTTTCTCAGCACAATTTTCCGAGATTATAAGTAAAAGTTTCTGAGAACTAATGAGAACCAGGAAATAGTAATCCATGTCACATGGTACAGCACCTGTTTTATTTAATAGCATGAGAATATAACGGATAGCCGCAGATCTGAAAAGAAACCAAAAGGGTGGCAACGGTACTCAATTCTTACCTTCTTTGCATCATCTCCTTTCAATGTTGGAACATGGTAAGTAACTGAGAAAGCATCACAAATACCAACTGAATCTAAAAAGCCCACTTCACTAGTTGTTCCAATTACCAGAAGCTTTTTACCCTGGAAACATAATTCAAATGATAAACGGATTAGTAACTAACAGTAAGATTACTATGTTTTGAAAGAGTGCCACGGGTGAAAAGTCAAAACACTATGGCAATTTGTACTTCTGTATTCACATGAAATATAAACTTTACCTCCCTACTTCATGAAATCTATATAAACCACTAATACACTAATGAGAATGAAATAGGAGTGAATTAAAAACTTCAGATGCATAAAGTTGACAGAAACCTTGGGAGGAAGTCGTTTGAGAAGAACCATCAGTGCTTGCGAAATCAAATTTGAGAAACGAGGCCCAATGGCAACATACTCCAGTAATCTGTAATCGCACTTCGATATCAGAGAGGCTCCATGGCGAGGATACCAATGAGTTAATAACTAGAAGGGAAATGTAGAGATGATTGTCAGAATCAGCACAAGTCACCTTTCAATGTCATCGAGAATGATAATGCTCAATGGGGACTTGTATGCATCCTCAAAAACCTATCAAACAGTGAAACATCATTAAAAAAACTTGTAGGCCATTAAGCCAACTACTGAACATAACTGTCAAATAACTTCTAGCAGACTAGATAATAATGCGGCAGGCATAAGTTTTCTTCAATATAAGCTTTGTTCAGTAACAGTAAGCTGAGTGACAAGCTAGCATGCCAAGAAACAGTCAAACCTTGACAATCTGTGCACATTTTGTGCTCTCAAGAAGGCCAATCATTGATTCAGCTGATATCTGACCATAAAAAAAGTAAATAATTAATACTTTTAAAAAAAACAACTGAAAACCAGGTAATGAGACAAAATAGAAGGATGTAAATGCATGAACAAGGAATAAAAAATTTTACATTTGAAAATACAAACTTACAATTTTGACATATGGAAACTCACTGCGGATACCAACTGTAGCTGCCATTGCAGTTTTCCCACTGTAGATGGGTAAGGTCTTAGCCAAAACTAACACATAGAACTTGTGTACATAAATAACTTGAATTACAAAAGAAAGAAAAAAGAAGAGCCCACCTGCCACTTGGGCCTTCAAGAAGACAAGTAACGAGAGGACTTCCCTTGCTCACTTTAACTTGCTCTACAAGTAGCATTGCTCTTTCATAAATGTGCTTATGTCGTCCACCACACTCAACAATACCATTAAGCCTGCAATTTAATTAACATGGTATGATAAGAACTCATATTTAAATTTTAAAAAATTCCAACAGAGATTAAGTGTTCTGAATAACTTAAGCAACATATAAGCAATACAAGAAGTTGCAATTCCTCCCGGTCCAAATTAAAGAAGAAAGATACATACAAGCAATGTAATTGATTCTCCCCTATTAAATACAAAAAGCATTCGATTAAAAAAAATACAAAAAACATTTGTTTGAATGCAACAAGCAGAAAAAGTATTAGTATTCAACATTGCATAATATTCTTGAATTCAACAAATGGTTGAGATCAAATATGATGAGCAGTTCAGAAAATCTCATTGTGAACTGAAAGGTCTCGGAGTTCTATCCAGATCTCGAGTGAAGTTATGAAAGGTCAAGGGGTACTATTGCAACTTTCAAAAGAATAAAGGTATATTTTAAACAAGAGCCAAAATTCAGAGGTATTTTAGCTTTAAGTACACAAAAATGTTAATTTCAAGATTTGACATTATTCTTTAAACTTTAAAGTATTCATGATGCATAAACTCTTCCACAAAGTTCTTGTGTTCTTCTCCCTAGGGATTTGTCATTTTTTCACATAATTAATTGTTTATTGACATATTACATTGATTTCAAAGAATATAATAACAAAAGCCAAGAGGTAATTTGTAAAATAACCTGCATCTTTCAAGGTCGTCAGTTGAAGCACCGAAAGAAGGAATGATTTCTTGAACTGCGTTCAGAAAGTCATTCATTGTAACCTTAATGCTCTCTTCATCAACTGGCTTTGTGAGGTCATCAAGACTTAATTGTCTATTTAATGCGTATGATACTGCACTTTTTACAACCCCTTCAATTTCAGCACCACTGTAGTTCTTTGTACGAGCAGCTTCCAAAATAAATAAAAATAACACATCAATATTTTTTTTAGCAGTAAGAAATCAAATTTTCATTGAACAAAGGAAATAATACAAGGGGATACAAAACAAGCTTGAGAGAAACGGAAAGTTCAAAACCAACTAAAAAAGTGACTCCAATCCAAAAGAACAAGACCAAGACCATAATTACAAAAAGGCCAAGAGACCAACGACCACAAGGAAGAATTAAATCTAACAATCTCCCAAACCTCCTCACGCGACTTCTCTTTCTCTCTAAAACTCATATTGTTCATGAGTGAAATATCTCAGAAGTTAGCCTGCAACAATATTTCTCCTTTCTCTCTAAGGTGAGGATGCAAAACACCTCTCTACCTACCATTCTAACACCAAAAAAACACCACAACAACTCCAACGGTAGTAAGTAACTGGGAAAATCCTAGACCAAGCCTTCATTGCAAATGAGGCCATTGAGGATTATTGAAGTTGGTCTTATTTTTAAGATTGTTTTTGAAAAGGCCTACAATCATATAGATTGGATTTTTTTATGAATAAGGTCTTGAGCTCCAATCAAGCAAAATAAGACCCTAATTTAATTATAGAAAGACTTAATTGTTCAAATTCATCGTCAACTTTTTTTTTTGCTCCCCTTTTGTTTGGGATTATAGGAATGGGTTTTACTTTTAAGATTGACTTGAAAAAGGCCTATAATCATGTGGATTGGATTTTTTTTTTTGGATAAGGTCGTGGGTTCCAATCAAACAAAATAAGACCCAAATGTAAATATAGAAAGACTTAACTATTCAAATTCATCGTTGATCTTTTTGTTTTAGTTTGCCCTCTTTTGTTTGAGGTTAGTTTCTTTAACCCCTTGTATTTTTTTTTCATCTATTCTCAATGAAATTTCAATACTTCATCCAAAAAAAAAGTTGCACTCTCATAAAAATAATATTAATAATATTTAATATGTTGCACCAATTACTTTATTCAATTTCAAGTTTTCAACTATGGTACTGCGTAGAAACTATTATTTATTTATATCATTACGATGAATTTGAAATTAAAAAATGGTGTTCTTTAGAGGACCAAAATATATATATATATATACCTAAAAAGACAAAAGAGTGACTGAACATACCAATTTCTCGAAGGTTCACATCAGGAGAAAGAAAAGAATTTTCTTTCATCTTGTTAGTATGAATTTGAAGAATCTGTAAACGGCCATTCTCATCCGGCAGGCTAATTTCCACTTGAACTTCCAATCGACCTGGTCTGTAAAAGCTCATGTGCTTAGTAATAGAATCATTAACAAAGAATAGGTAGAAAACAAAACTTATGCAGAAAAAAACCTCAAAAGGGCTTCATCAAGTAAATCTTTTCTGTTTGTCATGCCAATAAGTAACACATTGTTTAATGATTCTACACCATCTATCTGCATAAAAATGATACTTCTAAGATATGATGTCATCACTGTTATAAAAAAGAAGGATAAAGAAAGTCCTTTGAATGCCCTTTGAATGCTATGACTAATTTGTAACACAAAAGTTCACACAAACCTTTGTGAGTAACTGATTGACAATGCTATCGTGAACTCCAGTTCCATCTCTAGTTGATCCTCTTGCCTGCAAACATAATGCAAAAAAGTGAAAAAGTAACTTTTGGCATACAACCCTGTAATATATAAACAAATGATCAAATGAAAAGAATCAAGGTTGAAAAATGGGTGCAATGTTGATTACAATCTGTTTTCAGTTACTATACTGCAGAATGAATTGGATCAATGCCCAGTTTTAATATTTAAAATAAAATTAAAGCACAAATCTGATTCACTAAAAGCCAGCGTTTAAGCCAACTCTTCGTTTATCTAACATAGATTCTTACAACTATGAGAGAAATTAAGAAGATGCCTTTTCACTCAGGGAAGTAAAATTCTATGTGAATACACACAAAAAGGAAGAAGGCTACAATATGCTAAAAGAACCCCATACCTTACAAATTGCATCAATTTCATCGAAGATTATGACATGCAACTCACTTTGGTCACCTGCCTTGAAAAAAAGCCATCTTGGAATTAACAACATTGAAATGCTTTTGTATAGTTATTGGAATATCTATATCACCACCATTACCGTGAGTCCTTTGATCATTCTCAGCATCAGCAAAAAGATCTCTCACATTCTTTTCAGTTTCACCAACAAACTTGCTCAAAACTTCAGGGCCATTGACGATCTAATAAAGTGGAGACAATTTGTGTATGAGTGAGAGAGAGATAGAGAAAACAAAGTTTGGTCAGACCTTAATTAATATACATGGTGGCAATTGGCAGAGGTAAGATTGACAGATTGACCATTGAAAAGATGGAATTATTGACAGTTGCAAATGCAGGAAGAAAAAATCAAGAATGACTACGCATGAGCACTTTGGGCATTTATGCTCCAAGGTCTTAGTTCTCAAAACCTAGTCTTCTTTATTTTTTAAACCAATAACAATCCGCTTCAACATATTAGTCATCTTTTCATTAAGGTTCCAAAATGTAAGATATTAGCATCTTTCATCAAGGTGATACCAAAATGAAAGATATTAGTCATCTTTTCATTCTTCTCATTCTGGCGATACCAAAATATAAGAGATCTTATGCACCCAAAGTGTACATTGGAAAAGAGAAAAGATAAAGAACGCAAACTGCAGAGGATGATATGAGCTAGAATGCAAAATATAACCCTCTTTTTTTCTTAAGAAACCAAGCTTTCACTAAAAAAATGAAAAAATATACAAACGAAAATAAAGTGCTTCAAACATAAATGAAAGGTTGAGTTATTGATTGACCTTAGGTTCTCTCCCATTCAACATTTTTCCAATTTGACGGGCAATCAGAGTTTTGCCAGTTCCAGGTGGTCCATAAAGCAACATTCCTTTTACGTGTTTGATACCCAACCTGTCCCAGGTACCTGCTTAGAAATATGGTAATAACAAGAAAAATAAGTAAATTTCAATTTCATTAGTAGACTATTACTTGCTGGTCACATGAGGAGGAAAAACACGAGAGGCGAATGTTCTTCGAAATATGTCAGCAAACTCTTCGCTTAATCCACCAATACCAAGAGCTTGAAGGTTAAATTCTTTTTGCCGAAAAATGCTACTACTAGCAGCTTCACGTTGATTAACTATCTGCAGAGTGCAAGAAAATGCATCCAATTCAGAAAGAAGTAGCTAAGCAACTTACTCATCCATCAAGAGTGCACTCAAATGAAAAATGAATATAGATGACTATCATGCGTCCTTAGGACTCTCTACACGGACAATAATGAGCAAAGATGGTTACATGAAGCAAGTACCAAGAAAAAATCCAGCCTAACTAGGACCTGTACTTAGTGTACTCAATAATAATTAGGCAATTAAAAGTATCGATAATGAGGTTAGTCTAACTTAGTTTTGAATTAGACTAGTGATGACATAATACGAAACTCTTAATAATCTTTCTTTTAAAAAATATAAATTCATATTTACATTTCTGAACTATAATCTAGGATTGCCTTTTTGGATTCGAAACGATTACAAGATAAAGTTAAATGCACAGACAAGTGGGGGAGAAAAACACCTGCACAATAAAAAGTACAAGAAAAACTGTTCATTGATGTAGACAGGTTAGACCATAGTTTTAGAAAGAATCATCAAGCTTGCACACAATAGAAGCCACGCAAATATTACTATCCCATAAAATATAACAATCCAGGGTCACAAACTTCAAGCAAAATGGGTGTAATATTCTAAAACAAAAAACTTTGAAAGGAATTGATGAGCTTTTTCTAATAGGTGATCTGACCTTTATGCCACTTCCATTTGATGTTTCAAATATAAAATACGTATCATTCGAAATAATCCCTCTTTCAACACCATTAGATTTATCTTGCCCTTCCACAATTGCTTGATTAACGGTGAAGATATAGTTAGTACCATGGTACTCAAAAGAAGCTCTTTGCCCTGCTGTCATTATCTGCATGTAAGCATAAGTGCATAATCAGAAACTCGATAAGCTATGGCCCTTCGACCTTTTTTCTGGAAGATATCACATTTTATATAATACTGAATGAGTAACCAAAGAAAAACTACATTCTAGACGATCAAGATTGTTCTAACAGATAAATTAAATATTAACTAACATTTTAAAATAACAGAATTATGAAAGAAGAAAAAACAATCAATGAATCATCATGGAGTTTTTCATATTTGGAATGATCTGCCATCACCATAGCACCATAGACAACTTACGAAATACTATATTATATTGGGGGAAACTAAAATAAACACAATCTACAAAATAACAGAAACAAGCAAACAGTTAGAAATTATGGCCACCTAGAAGGTTACCAAGTAACAAGAGCGTACATATCAGGTAAGTTACACCTCAAAATCTTACCTGGTTGATAAATCTCTTCTTCAATTGTTTAGACAAGAGATCAGCATCGATCTACAAAAATTTAAAAAGGAGTAAAACCTTAATGACTTAATTCCTAAATGATGCGCTTAGAAATTATCCTAGGGCAGTTATTAAGGCAAGAATACTTCAGATTTGACTTCGTTCCACATACCTGCTCACTTTTGGACCCCTTTTTAACAAACTCCAAGTCCAATCTGAGTAATGCCAGGTCGAAATCCTCTGGCGGGATAAATCTAAGAAAAAATCAATCTAAAAGTATTACGATTACTGAAAACAACTGAAAAAAGGAGAAGAAATATAGTAGGGTACAGGCAAAAACCTGGCCACAGATATTTTGTCCCCAGTTGAAACTCTAGCATGACGACGTTGAATAGCATTTAGAGCAATGTAGCCACTGTTAATGCTTCCATGAGGAGTTTTTCTCAGTCAAGACCACAAAAATAAAATAAAATGAAAGAAAGCCCTCGCCATAGAATGTGTACATACTCTCCCAGTTAACATAATATAATTGAATATACTAGTTGCCAATTTCCATTAAAACCTTAGCATGATTGAGCAGACGAAAAATGAAGTAACAAACAAAACTGAACGAGCAGTACCATAAATGTAGAAGTTTTCAACAGAACACGGTGCTTTGCTCAAAGAACAGGTAATAACCGCAGCTGATTTCAAAGTAGGATAATTCATAGTATCAAACGGTCTATTTTTTTTTTTTTTTTTTGTAACCATGGAAAATGGAGCTTTGCTCCATTATACCGGTAAACACTGGAAGTGTCGACAAATTAATGCCAAACTTGAGGTCGACCATCGCACCACCCATTAGCTGGAAAATTAGCCACAGATTAACCACGAGACAAGCTTGAAACCTCGCCAATCTAATGAATTATGCTCATTGAAATTAAGGCATAGATGCAAAATGGCTAATTATAAATTAAGACATCGTAAAACGCAACGAACACCTCAAAGAAGGGAGAATAAAGGAAGAAAATAAGAATCAAAACCCGAAAAAATTGAAATAATCGAGGAAAAAGTAAAATTAATCGAAAGGATATGAGAGGGAAAGAACAAACGAATCGCCAATCAACGCGAGGAAGAGCTTAGTGCCAGGGACCGCGTAGTTTTGAAGATCAGAACCGGAGCAGTAAGCAAGATTAGAGAGGGCAAGATCTGTGGACGGTGTATTGGTAACAATCATGGTGGCCGGAGCAGTTCGACCCGCCATTGCTTCCTGCGATCGCCGGTGATTCTATTACAGATTCCAAATTCTAAGTACCGCAAGAAAGAAACGATAAAATGTCAACCAACGCGAATTGAAATAGATCTCTAATGCTTACCGAATTCCAAGCTCTGCTGATTCGAGTCTTCAAGAAAGGTAGACCAGGAGAAAGAGGCAGAGATTGAGATGGAAAATCTTCGCAAGGAAATATGCAGACAATAAACACCAAAACTTAGTAATTAAGCCTCCTTTTGGAAAATGACTACGAACAATAAATCCAAAATTTGATATTTTTATTCTTTTCTTTCGTATTTTTATTTCGGTTAAAAAAAAAACAAATTTAGTTTATGAAAATGTCTATTTTTTCTTTAGAAGGGATTTTTTTTTTTAATACAACAAACAAATATATTATTGCTTTTAAATGTTAAATTGGATTATTATCAAACCAATAAAATTACTACACCAATAATCTTTTTTATAAGGGGATTTAAAGTCATAAATATCACAAGAGTTTTTTTTTTTTTTAGAAACAAATGCTTCATATCACAAGAGTTTTACTCATAAATTTTAAAACATTTTTGTGAAATCTAGAGGTATTTTTTGAAACTTTTCAGACACAAACTATATAGCTGATTTGATAAATTAGCCAATAAATAAATAAATATATATTTAATTAATTACGTAGATTTAATCATTTTCTTCTCGCTTCAAAATTTCCATGGAAAATAAGGCATAATAGTTAGGCCTTAGCCGAAACATAACGGGCCAAGTTGAGCGGAATTAGCCCAAATGAGTCCACCAGTAAGAAGGCCGACGCCTTTGGAGAAGACCACTAGATGGTCCACTGAAATTCAATTGAGATGGCTAATGAACAATGGTCAAGTTTTTAAAGAAAAAAAAGTCAGTTTCGATTTTCTCAATTGGGGTGTGAGTTTCTTTTTTTTTTTTTTTTTTTTTTTTTAATCCATGACTGTCTGTCTAGCTTGCGCGCATCTCGACTAATGTTACGAGAAATACCGTCTGGTCCTATAATATTTGGATGTCGAGAAAATTCGTAAAAAATTAATTCCTAGATAGGTGGCCACTATGGATTGAACCCACCACCTTAAATACCTTAATAGCCTATTTGATCACTTGAGCCACTCCATGATAATTTTTTGAAAGGCATGTTTTCATAAATCTTTTTATATAAATTCTTTATTAATATAAAGGAAAAAAATCATATTACAAATTTACCTTTCACATACATGTGAAAATCCCTCAAATTTAATATAAAAAGGTTAATTACAACACTTATCAAATTTTAGAGAGGTGATTGAACATATTCAAAGTTTAGAAGTCGATTATTATAATCATTATAATTTAGGGATAGTTTGTGGAAGTTTAAAAAATGCCTCTTAATTTCACAAAATGTTATAAATGGACTTTGCAAGGTTGGATGCATTGCGGAAGCTCTAAATCTATTTGATAAATTACAAGTGTGATAAAAAAAATAAATAGAAACAAAATAACACATTTATCTGTTGGCAAGAAAGCATGGTTAATGATGCTTGTTTATTATTATTATTATTATTATTTTTGTATATAGAGGTGTAAAGAATGGTTTTGTACCTAGAAATGTGACTTGGAATATGCTGGTGTCAATACTTTGTTAAAACAAAGGAGCAAGGGGATTTTGTTTTTGTTTTTTTTTTTTTTGTGTCAGATGAGTTATTGTGATAAAATTTACTAGTGTTGTGTTGTTGTAATGTGCGTCTATTGCAATATTTCACTTGAGCAGTCTTTTTTTTATTCTGGTGTGAAAATCTTTTATGCTGTACGGTTGTGCCCGTGACAGAGTACACCAATTACAAAAATTATTTCATAGTTAAAAGATTGAAGAAAAGATAACAGAGTACATCTTTCGTTTAAATGATTTAGTGGTCAAAGAGAATTTTGAATTATTTTTCACTATTTTAAAATGAATAGAACATAGAGGTTTTCTCCTCAATTTTGGTCCATTTCTCAGTTTAATTATTTTCTGCTACTTATTTTTTTTTTTCCATCTGTTTGAACTTCTTTTGTCCTTGCTTTTTTTTTTTCTTTCTAATTTTTGTCCTGTTCTTCTCACTTTTTCTTTTCTTGCTTATTTTCATCTCTCTAGATTTTTATACTTCTTTATCTATCTTTTTTTTTTCTCCATTTTTTTTCTCTCCCCAACTTTTTTTTTGTCTATCTCTCAATTTAATTATTTTCTCGTACGAAAACTTTTGTTCCTGCTCTTTCTAACTCTCCTAGTTTTTTTTTTTTCGTTTCTTTTTACCATTCTTTCTTGCCTTTTCTTCTCTTCTATCTTATAATAATTATACTTTTTTTTTCATTTTCTCTAACTTTTTGTCTATAAATTTTTTGCATCTCTTCCTTTCAAACACATTTGTTTAATTTATAGACTCAACAGACTCTCTCCGCATGGATGAATGGAAATTTTATTTGAATAACGTACTATACAAGCCAAAATGAACATAGCTCAACTAACCTCTTATATTACCGACCTCAAGATTAGAGATTCGATTCTTACACCCCACATTAAAAAAAAAAAAGTAATATACAAACAAAGAGAAGTAGATGATTTGAGAGTAATTTGCAATTACATATTCTCCATCCCATGAAAGAGAATTTTTTTGATAAGGTTTTCAAGGCTCATAATGGATTGATTTCTTCCATAGTTATATGCCATTGGAACTGCTCTTGCCACATTGAGACAAGATTGAGTGAACTTGGCAGGAAATTGCTTAGATGTTAGACATTCTCTATTAAGAGTTTTCCATGCATTAGAAATCTTGTTCATAGTATGTTGTTGTGTTTCTTCATAAGAAATGTTTGGATGCTCCTTCATGTAATATTCTAAATATGACCCATCCTTCCCCACTTGATCCTCATCCTGTGTGTACAATACATTACGAAACAATCGTAAAACAACCATTTAGAGTCAAAGAACTCGAGACAAAACATTCATATTTACATTATTTACTTTAATTGCGTTAACTATGTCTATACGAATAGAAGAGAGAGAAACCGTTTTATTAGGAGAATGTGAAAAATTAAAAATTAAATGCTAGGTTAAATGAAAAAGTGTTTTTAAGAAAATATTTCTTAAGTTTTTTGGATTTTATATCCATATAAAGCAATCTAATTGGTGAGTAAACTTTTGTTTGCTTAAAACATAAGGTAATGTCTCGATCTATCGATAATGAGAGTAGAGATAAAGGTTTAATAGTTTGTTGTTTTCATTGTCTTAAAAAAATTTGACTCATTAAGAATCAAAACTTGAAGCATATTGTTGTTACAAACTAACAAAATGGAGGGTACAATATAGTTAAAACAATATTAAAAAATATAAAATATTTATTTTTGTGTATTTTAATTAAACTTATTGGATAGTAGAAGGTTGGTTTATTTAAGAAATCGGGCAGACTCGTTTATCCTATTTGGGAAACAGTCCAAATCAATGGGATGTAAAGAGATTCTGAATTGACGGATCAATATATAAATGAAATTATTTTAATATTTTAATTAATATATTAGTATTATTGTTTTTTTTTAAAAAAAATTAAAAATTCACATGATTACTTTGAAAATGAAATATCTTTTTACTAAATATCTTCTATTAGTATTATTGTGTTTTTTTTTTCTTACTACATATTTTCAAAAAATTTAATCTAAGTGCTCTTTTTTAAACATTTCTTTTTATTCTTACAAAACAATGTTGTTCAAATGAACCGAGTTTTTTTTTTTTTTTTTTTTTTTTTAATCTAAAACATTATATAATTTTTTAATTCAACAATATTTGAAAGGAATTTGAACTCACACCCTTCTAATCATTAGCTCGTATATTATGTAAGTTGAAATAAATTTTTATGTGAGCTTACTTTTAAATTACAAGTACATTATAAATATAAATTTCTTGAATCATATTTATAGAAAAAAAAAAGAGATTTTTGTTTAAAAAGCGTTTTTGACTAACCTTGGCAGTTCCCATGTCATCCCAAAGCCGCAAAACAGTGGCAGTTGATGAAACAATATCTAAATCTTCATCAAAAAGTTGGGCAGTTTCGTGGTTTATTTGTTGGCCCAACAAAAAGAAAACGTGTATTAAAGTAACGTGAACGCCGGTGCTCACAGCTCCATTCTTTAGATATTCATCTGCACTTGGTGAATGCTCAGAACTCAACCATTCAGCTTCAACCAAAAATGCCTTGCATAATTTAGCCCACTGCAAATGTTGAATAAACTCTTTATTCATCTAAACATATCTGTTGTTTCTATCATGAAAGTTTATATTTAAATTGATAGAAACAAAATCGTCAATCATTCGAGGAAAGATAAGAACCCATGATTTTATTTTATTATGAGATCACACTTATTGTCGCTTGAACTATTATTTTTTTTGGTGTTTTAGTTTTAATTAATTTTGAAAGTAGTGTATAATGGAAAACTTAATTATGCATAATTAGAATGAGCTTTACTCCTCTAAATTGGGTAGAAATTAATTCTTATAGTCGCTTCGAACTTGAGACTTTGACGGGAGCATGCCTTTAAAATCCCGGTACTAAATTACTCCACCATCATTTGGGGACGGTTTAATTGTTGGCATTTGTGCCCATTTCAAAATTCAAACTCTAAAAACAATAATTAATTTTCCAATTAATAAGGTTAATTGTGAGTTTCAAACCCAAAACCTTCCATGTAGCATATTTTGGAAGTTCCAAACCTCTACTAACGAGGGGCTGCCGACCGAGACTAAAAAATTTAAGCCATGTTTGATATTTAGTATTTGATTCTATATATTTTTTTTCATTTTTTGAAATCATAGTATTACGACTTTATTTTATTATCCAAATTAGTTAAGAATCCAAATGTTTCTTTAAAAAATAAAAAATTTAAAAATTAACCAAATAATTATAATGAGGACTAAGTTAGAAACATTTTAAATTTCAAAACTAAAAACACCAACATATAATTAAAGTAAATAAAATCATAAATAATACATTAAAAATATATACCGCTTTATGTAAAGAGTGGATAGGATTCCAGCCATGGATTTGATAGATGCTGTAACTTATTTCTTCTGTAACTTGAAACAGATAAGTTAAACAAATTCTCATGCAATCTGGTAATCCTTCAGCAGGAGCCAAATCCCATCTGCACAATTAGCATGCATATATAAATTACAATAGAATTAATTAATTAATTTCATAGAATTAATGAATTTCACTGATTGGAAATAATAATGAATTAATTACCTATGGACGGCTTCTGTGAATAAGGTAAGTTCTTCAAGAGTTCCAAATACATCAAAAAGGTCATCAATGAGATAAATGAAAGAGATGGATTTTGCAAGTTGGAGTCTTTGTTGGGAATGTAATGAATCTGTGAGGCAAACCATTGAAGCAACGTACCATTTAATGGGTTGATCTCTAGCAAATTCCAAATCTTTCGCCAAATCTGTTTCTTTCCACCATCTAAATTACACACAAAATGAACTCACATAATTACAAATGTCTATTTTATCCGCGGGACATTAACCCACATAAGTAGAAATGTCTATTTTTCCTGCGAGGAATGGGGCGAGGACGAAGAAAAAATTTCCCATGGACTAATCGGGGTTCGGGACGGAAAATCCCCGCCCTGTTTACTTTTTTTTAAAATATTTTTTTCTATACTTTATCTCTTTAATTTTTAAATAAAAATATATTTTTCGATGAAATTATCTATGTATATGAATATTTTTATTTAATAATTATCATTATAGTTAAAATTTATAGATATTTTCTAAGAAAACCTAATTATTTAAAAGTATGGTAAAAAAAATATATGTAAAAAAAAGTTGAAAAGATCTCCGTGGAAAATCTCCCCTCCAATCCCAAAAAAAAAATAGAAATTTTTTGGAGACGAGAATTAAATTAAGTGGCGGGACGGGAACGAGGAAGCCATTCCCCAGCCCCGTCCCGCTCCATGAACATCTCAACACATAATTAGTATTACTAAAAGCCCAATGTTAGAGCATCAAAAAGTGCTTTTGTTCTCCTGTTTATTTTCACAAAAAGCCTAATTTTCAAAATTGTAAAATTTAATAAAAAAACAAGGTTGATTTTTAGTGATTAAAAGGGTTTATTTGAGATACAAAATGGAATGAATTCAACTCAAAATAATCACTTACGAATTAATTTCTTACGAATTTTTTTTACGGTTAAATATTGTAAGATTTCTATGAGAATAGTCCTTATGTGATTAAGATTAAGCTAACCCACATATTTAAATATGTCAATGTTTTTAAGAGAATTTTTATTTGAAGCTTTCTCAGATTCCAAAATTTAACCCAACTAACCTCTTAACTTAAGATAATGTTTTTTTGAACTTGGAAAAAATATAACATCATGAATTAGATCTCTTAACCTTGGAATTAAAGATGAAATTCAAAATCTTATTTTTCCAAATTGTAGAAATTTAGTTCACCTAACCTAGAAATTATGCTGAAATCTGATTTCTAAATTAGAACTTCAAAAACGAACATGTTGATATAAAGAAAAAATAATAAAAAAAAGGAAAAAAATAATTATTTGTATTAAATAGTTGATAACTAAAATAATTAATTAATGCCTTTCAACAACTGTCACATATTGTTGATGACACTAAAAAAGTATTAGAACTTTTTAAAATTGGAAATCTCCCCCTTTTCCCAATAAAACCGACCATTTTCTTAACGTTGATTTTGCTCCCATCATAAATTATTATTATTTTTTTTTTTTTACATTTGGCTTGAATTTAATTTGACTTGAGTTTCACTCTCTTATCACGTTTTTCATTTTGTAGAGAACAAAAATGATTATAGTCCGTGTTTTACTTCAGTTTTTTAAAACCACGAAGGAAAAAAAAATAGTGTCAAAAAACAAACCTTAAATACTTACTTTAAAAACTGAGCGATTTCGTTTTGGCGCAAGCGTTGGTTTGTAAGAAGCTCCATTTTTGCAGCATCTTGAAAAATATGAATCCATTCGTTTGGCCAATTCATACATTGAAAATAATTAGGCACCATAAATTGCGCAACACTTGTATGATGTGGATAAGCTAAAGTATTATGCACAAAATTGGCCAAATTATCATCATCCATTATTTGTTGAGCCCTTGCGTTTAGCCAATGGCTGCTGAATTTTTCAGCTTCTTCAAGTATCTCATCGCCATGCATGCATAGCTTTGAAGCTTCATATAAACTTGTCAGCCCTTTGATATCTTCTCTTAGCTCTTCCTTGAACTTCCCCTTCTTGTCCAAGAAAATTTCAAACACATCTGTTCATTTTTTTTAATATGTCAAATTTATATATCTCAACTTATGAGTGTTTTAAAAGAGTAAATAAGACTAAAGAAGAGAGTTATTATGTCTCCGAGCTCTTTTTCTTCTGTTCTGTCAATCCTCTCCTTGAAAAAAGTACACCAAATTTCCTCTCAAATAGTCATTTATGTGTTTGTTTTTTTTTTATCCATAGCCAAATCCTCTAACGGAGAACACTGCCAATCGAAGCTCAACCATTGGATTCTCTCTTATGATCATTTACCATGAAATATTTATAGTACATGAAATATCAAAAATCTCTTAACAAATATTAGATAATATTTAATAAATATCCTATCAAATCATAGAGAATATATAATAATATCCAAATACTAAATTTAACATATCCTAGAATATATCTTAATGATATTTATTCTTAACACACCAAAACTCCAAACTTTTCTGTTCGACAACCAAGAATTCTATTAACCTTCTTAAGTAGGGGGCATGATTCTCTTATACCACTTGTTAGGATTAGGACAACAACCTTTGAATGGAACTTTATATTGATATATGATATTGTTTATCTAGGGTATAAGTCTTAGCATTTTATTTTTCATTTCACCTTTATGATATTTTCCTTATATGTATGATAGATCTACCTTTATCTAATTAATGTAAAAACTAATTTATTTTTATTACTTAAAGTATTTGAAAGTGCATTTTTTTTTTTCAGATTTTCTCAAACTTATCTCAATCATTAAAATTTTAACCAATCATATTTTAAGATCTTACATTGAAATTAGATCCATGTTTATCTAATAATTAATCATCCCTAAACAATTTAAAAAAATGTCACCAACATTCTAAAAGGGTTAAAGTAGAGAATATGAACCTGATGACACGAGGTAACCTTGTTGTCTGAAAAGTCGAAAAAGAAGGGTAGTCTTGTAGAGATCATGAGTTTCAAATTTAAATTCAAGTTCATTATTAAATAACACGTATTGTCTCTCAAGAACAGCTTCAATTTCCTCTTGAAAATGGTAATCAATGCCAAGGCGTTGTGTTGCATCAATAAAGTTCAAACATTCCCAAGGATCTTCTATTTCTTTCAAATCATGCTCCAAAATCCTCCCTTCAATAATATCATCCTGCATATATGCAAAATTATATCATAATTTACACAAATAAATCTCATTTTACCCACAAAAATCTTAATTAGAAAGACAGATTAATGAAACTTACTGTTAGAATTGAAGATTGGATTTTGGAATGGTTTGGATTTATGGGAGTGGAAAGCAATGCATTTTCACGAACAATAATGCTTTGTTTGCTGAGTAAGGACTTGTTTTTAACAGGATTCATGGGTTTGGAATCATTGTTTTGTGGAATATTTAGTGTTGCAACTAAAGGATTAAAGGAACAAAATAGAGAAAAAGACATTGTTTTTATTTATGTCTTATTTCAAAGAGAGAGAGAGAGAGATAAAACGTCACAGAAACTTAGGAATGCAATTGCAAAGTGTCCAATTTTGATTATTATATATATAGAAAATTTACATGTGAAATATTTCAATTTTTGTTGCGTAAAGTTGGGGGAATCACAAGTACTATTACTTTCAAATATATGAGAGTAAAGTACAATTTCTTGAGATCGAATTCGTTATTATGTTGAATTAGATTATCACCAAATAATGAAGCTAATAATGAAGCTTTTAACGTGTGAAATAATTCAATTCAAACTTTAACACGAAATTATTTTAAATGACCCCACCATGAAGTTGGCACATGTGAAATCGAGGAAACAAAATTGGAATTTTCTTTTCCGTAGGATCCCATTTGTGTGGATGTTAGGTTGGAAATACAAAATAATTTTACACGACATTTAATTTTCTTAAGTGTCGATGATGTAGTTAGTTATTTTGATTGATGTTAGTTTATTTTAATTCTACGAATAGAGGTTCGAGCCTAAAAATTGGTATTTGACTCTCATAATTTTGAAAGTAGTAGTGCTCTCTATATGAAGTTTGTTGGTCTCCCTCCCCCAATATATATACTCAAAAAAAAAAAAGAAAAAAAAACTTAAATATCCGTTTAAATTAACCAAAAAAACAAGTCATGAAAATAAACCAAAATAAATCGATATACTAATTCTTTTTGGGTAATATATGTAGCGAAATCGACAACAAAACTAAAGAAAATAAAATAATCAATAGAGAATAATCACACAAATTATACTATTTTGTTCACGACATAAACTATTTATTATTCAAATGCATCAATTAGTGAATACTCACTTAGACGATGAAAAATGTTCTTTACTATGCCTAAACACAAGTTTTTTTTTTTCCTTTAAAAATAAACACATGTCTATTTAAAGATATGTAATTTCCATTACCATAATTATACATTAAATTTGTTTATTTACAAGTCAAAAAAATAATTAATAATCAATTAATTAAATGACATATATTTAATTAATTATATTAAGTAAATACTTTTTTTTTTAATATTAAGTATATACATTTATAATATGTAATTAATAGTCAATTAATTAAATAACCTACATTTAATTAATTGAATTAACTAATATCATGTATTACTTATACTTCACAATTGCGCATAATGTATTTTGATTATGGGTGCATAAAATATAAATTTTATTTTCATTATTCAAACTAAGAAACACATTATTTCTCATTTGCATTAAAATTTATACAATAAAATCGGTCTTATGACCATCATATTTTTATCTCTAAAGATTGTCACTTGACCATAGTTAATATTTGAAGTATCAATTAAGTCGGTGAAACTTTTATCACCTAAGTTAGACAACTTACTAGTTTTTTTTTTTTTTTTTTTGAAGGAACTTACTATTAAGTTTAATACTTATAAAGAAACACCCTAATCTCAATAGGAACAATATACGAGAAAAAAAAAAAATTCTAATATAGTTAGTGAACCAAAAAGAGGATGGTCTCCAAAAATGTATGAAAGCTTTTTTTTTTTTTTTAGTCTCCAAAATGAAAATATTTTGTTTAAATATTTTCATTTCCATTAAATATGTTTAGTCATATAAACGTGTATTTAATGAGTAATGTTAGGTCCTAAATTAAGTTAGGTTGATTTTTGTTAAAAAAAAAATTTTAAAATTGAGGGGTTTTTTTCAAATACAAAATTTAAGTGAGGTTGGTTCTCAATCAAATATTTTTTTCCAAAAAAAAAAAAAAAAAGTTGAACTACAAATTTATTGACGAAGTGTTTATTAATATGTGATCTCTAAACTTCCCCTACACTTTCTTTTAGAAGATAGTTTATAATGAAAATATATATATATA